>JACEVL010000132.1:695000-735000 GCA_020284085.1 Aporrectodea caliginosa | reverse complement strand
GCTCGACGCACGAAGACGGGTATTGATATGCATTGAGCGTTTTAACTTAGATATATATTCCAACGGTCAATAGAACGCGGCAAAAACACTTATAGTGCAATCTATATTCATGAACGATGGATGTGACTGACATGCATTGACAATCTTTCTATCTATTTGCATTTCTGATCTATAGGCTACGCTACTCGTCGATCCTGTAATGCAGACTATTAATGACTGCTTGAATGATTGGATTATCGTCAACGAAGTGATGGAGTAGGACCTTGGCAAAATACTTTTCCATCCGATGCGCTTGCGTTATACCTTTGGCTATCGCTGATGTCTCCAAGGACTCACAGCGACCCTTTGGCGGTACATCTTCATAATCGTTACATGCATGGAAACCGCAAAAGGGGGAGAATTAGAAGAGCGTGAATCAGCTGGATGGAGAATGAGTGAAAGAGTGAAAAGAGTGATGATGAGAAGTAAGAGAGTGAGAAGAAACAAAGAGAGTAATAAGCAAGAGTGAGATGAGAAAAAAAGGAGTAAAGAGAATCAGAAAAATAGCAGCATTTATAGGGAGCGACAAAGAGTGGAGGGGAGAGAAAACGGAGGGGAAAACGAGTAAGATAATCTGATAAGAACAGTATAACGAGACAGACAGAAAGAGTGGAAGAACGAGACAGGCATAGAGAGAAACGCAGAAACAGAGAGACAGCGAGAGAGACATAGAGAGCGATAGCAATATTGAAGAAAAATGGCGAATTCATTTGATCAGTTCGGCTTATACTAAGTTGATATTCTGTTCTCGTAAAGGTCATTCAGTAAAGCGCTCTATATTGGCTCCAGACCTGTCAAAAGCAGCGTGCAGTGCACACATACAACCAGAAAGAGCAACTATAGTCTTATAGGGATATCGAAAGAAGCACTGCTTGATGTAGATTTGCAGAAATATATATAATTATTTTTTTAGTAATCAATTCAACTGACGCAATAAACTTGCACTTGTGGCACTGAAAGCCCACACAGTAAGTCTCATTTGTTTTCCCATAATCCACTTATTCATCTAGATCCTACTTCATTTATAATACTGATTCAGGAAGCATGACAAAAATGTGGATTGCATGTATAGTTGGTCGGTTCATACAGATTAAATGCTACTAGACCACGAAGCAGTTGCATACTTATTACTTACCATGGGATAATGAGCTTAAATTAGGTAGATATGTTTGTTGTCTGAACAAAATAGCTCTTATTATCTTGCAAAAATAGGTCGATTTATCTATCGAGAAAGCTAGAAGAATTAGAATGTAGCTTACTTACCCTTTAACGTAGCAACCCACCCACCGTAGTCGGCTTCTGATTAATCTAATCCATCGGGTTCAGGCCTGTCTTCTCCCATCGATTATCGTATCGTCTCCACAGATTTGTATAGCGCCTCTCGCAGAATAACTATTCTGAGGCGCTCTCAACACGGAAAGTCCGGGGACAAAGAAATGCCTTTAAAGAATGAGAGACCGATGAAGGAAAACCAGTTTAGCCCTGATTGAGGTAGGTCATTCCAATTATGATTTTTTTTATTGCGATTTTACACGAAGCGAACATCGACTGATGTTTGGGCTTTATGGTTATCACTGCGCTACATAAGTAATTAGATTATGTTAGCGTTTCGTACATGTACGTAGGTATCTAAACATTTATTAGGCGCCTTTTCAATCTCGCTCTAATAGTGTGGAAGCAATTACGCCTACTGGTAGTGGTAATGTATGTTGCTGAGTGTTTGCCGTTCACTCTGGTCTCAGCGCTCTAACCGAATCGGAAACTTGATTTCTTCGACGTCATTAGGACTGAAGAACGGAAGTTAGTTCTGGCGTCTCCCAATGAAAACCGTTCCGCAGACCAAAAAGACGCGAAGAATACCTCGTCATCCATAACGTGGCACGATAACTGAACCCCGAGGGTCCTGCAATTCGATTAGCCAGACAGGAAAATCGAGTTAGACCATTTGTATAGCGCCACCGCTTTGAACCACGAAAACTAATGCACGACGGAAACACTTGGCGCTGTATAAAGTCGGTGTCTACTGACTGCACACAATAATGTGGCAACCCTTTTACACTGTCTGCCAGCGAAAGATACGGCCAAACACACTATTACAAACTGTGAACGTGTTTACTTTAGAACATTAACAGTTAGTTTAGATGAGCCTCTATGTCGAATAGATTAATTAATATTCGCGTTGAACTGTATTGTGGTATCAATAAACGATTTGATTGAACTGTTTGATTGACAGCAGTATTGTGTATGTGTGCATATCTATAATTGGTGTGTGTGTGTGTGTGTGTGTGTGTGTGTGTGTGTTTCCAAGCCTGGAAAAAGAACTACGGCGACGCTAATCATCCTTATCATAACACAATGTCGTTCAACAGAGACTACTCCTGTGTTTGCAGCAACGTTTATCACTCGGCTACGCTTTACCATATACGCTCTGCCTGGTCATCCATGGCATCCCGAGCTAGCTAACGCTGTGCTTGAATTGTGGCACGGTTCTGTCCAAGTGCTGAACTATTTTCGCATTCAACCTCGTTCAATATCATCTTCCACCAAAACAAGATGGCTGCATGTCGACTGTGCTGCTCCGATGTACCCAGACCTGATTCATTGGTGACTGCTACCTCTGTTGATGTGCCAAGACCTGACTGGTTGTTGTTCACGGTTGTGGTTTGGGTTACGTGGATCAGATGGATTGTTGTCCGAGTATCAGGGACGTAACTAGCTTTGGGCTTGGGGGGCTTAAGCCCCCCCCCAAACGAAGTTGAAGCCCCCTTAAAAATGAATCAAGCCCCCGGCTTCAATATGGGTTCGGGCTACCGTACTCGCCATGTTCAGGGCTTAAAGCCCCCCCAAACGAAAAGCCCTAGTTACGCCACTGCCGAGTATGTGGTCGGGTTACCTCGACCTGTCGGGTTGTCATTTGCTGATGTTTGTATATCGAAAGCTGCAAGTAAATCATCTTCAGTAACCATACGATCTAAAATCTCAGTCGGTGGTGAGGTTATCGAACGAAGACCAACTTTGGGATTTTCTCCAAACAAGGCCATATAAGGTGATGGCATTGTTCGCGTGTGAAAGCTGGAAGTTTTGCTAAATTGAACGAATTTGAGGCCAGTCTGTGGATTTTTTTATCCCCAACCAAGCAATTAGCATGTCTTTAACGTCGCAGTTAAGACGTTCGACTGAGTCTCGACTTTGCTTATGACGTTGCCTTCTGTGTACCATGAGTAACTCAGACCACAATAGCTTTATCTCAGTGATAACTAAAGCCGTTTAAAGACTGAAGTAGTCGGGCAGGATTATTACTTAATTTGCGCCACTTCAAAGCGACGTCTTGTACTGTGGCACATCACATGCATCTATAAAAGGACATATAGAACTGAACAATCGCCGTTTGAAGGCTGAAGAGGTCGAGCCGGATTATTCTGTGATGTATCAACAACTTCAATTATTCTGCAGCTTCAAAGTCCACTGAAGACAGATATGTGCAGATGTTTCAAAGGGATTATGTTCGTCATTTTCCTTTCAGGCAATCTGTCAACTTCCATGATCAGATTTCAGGGATTTAACAAAATCCCTGTAGGGATTTTAGAAATTGCCTAAAAATTTCAGACATTTTACAAAATCCTTGATTTTACAACTTACCTGTAACATATATAATGCTTCAGTGTATACGCTCTGCTGAACAAAACGGTTTATGAGTCTGAAGCTTTGCAAATTTAACTAGACTGTCGTACAGGTGTCTGTAGGCCCTATATATAAATATATATATTATATATATCGACGATGTGTATGTATGTATATGCAATGTATGTAGGCATGTTTGTAGCCTACTTATTTATATACAAGATCATTTGTTTCAGCAGCGAAACCATAAGTTAGCAAGAGGACAATTTCACAAGGCCGTATACGGCCCCTAGGCGCTCTAACTCTGCCGAGTTTTACCTTACCCGAGCTTTAGCGCAACTAATAGTTTTGTCGCGAAAAAATCTTTTAAAGTTTTTGAAAAAATTGCCTTCTCAGTTTGATAACGACAAGTTTAATGGATCAGTGGCATTCCCCTAAATTCACTGAGATGAATCCAGATCGCCTCTTCGGATCCGATTTTATTTACTGCGTCTATATCGACTTTAAAAACCAATAAGACAACTCTGTCGATCAGTAGGCCTACACACGTTTCTATGCTAGAGACGTTACAAATGAAAATACACTTACAGTACTTATTCACGACAGACACACTGCTCGCCTGCTCACCCAAAAAAATCCATTATTATTTGTATAGTAGCCTACGCTGACACAAAGACGGATTGTGTTCTTGGCCTGTGGTCGGACGTATACATTTGCCATTTGGTTGTAGACTTTTGTCGATTAGCTGTGGATAGATGAGAGTCACGAGAGGCAGTCATTCCGCACTCAGTACGTCTGCTAGTTGTTCAGCTGGAGAGATATGATGCACGCTCCTACTTCATGCGATTTGCACCGGCAAATGTTGCGAATTTGGCTAAGCACACCAATCACCTTAAGTAACTTATTATCCACGTCCATACATACGAATGGGGCATAGAAAATACGGATATATTATACATACGTGGATCATATATAAACATGCATACATGCATGTACACATACATGCACATACATACATACATACATGCATACATACATGCACGCACACATACACACATAAATGCATATATGCATGCATCGTCATCCGTTTGGCGCGATGGGTACGAATCAATTATCTCCACCGTCCTCAGTCATTTGAATGAAGCAACTAATCCAAGATATCATTGGCTTTTAATTGTCGTGTGACTCAAGCTTGTCTCATAAGCATGCGCTTCACCAAGGGTGTAGCCAAGAAACAATTTTGGGGGTTGTCCATTTGGGGTGTGGAGTTTCCATATAGGACATGGTCGCAGAGTAAGGGGTCAGTTTTGAAAAGTTAGTTTTTTTCGGCAATTATTTATTGGGGGGGGGTTTGAACCCGCAACCACCTAAATACTCCCATGTACTTCACATGCAAATAAGCGTCACTTTTACTTACTAACTTACTTACTTGTTTAAAGCCTATAGCTCTTCTGTCGCCTATAACAAAAGACAACCCACTTTTGTTACAACTTAGCGATAATCAGAAATCTTATCGGCCGATAAACTATCCAGTTACTTTAAACAGAGATCAGCTGAACTTGGCCCGCTCCCTTACTTTAAGATTCCTATAACAAAATTATTTCTGAAATATCAAATTCGTTTTCATTGTTTATTGTTTCGTTACGACGTCACTGAGCATCTACGTAACTGCAAGCAACTGAGACTATATCTCATGACAATTCCTATTGTCAGAGTGCATTGCTCTAACTCAAAAATTCGTCAATTATCCGAAATGCAACAACGAACAAAGGACCCTAAATTGATTTGTCCAGATTCCGTGACAACCGGTCCTTTTGTTGTATGTGCTTTAGGACTTCGGGCAATAGTCTCAGATTTCTTTGTTCGTATACTGTGGAACCTCGCTCAGAGAGATTCCATCGCAGACAGATTAGGCGCTGTGTGAAACTGGCGTAGATTCGATTAGAATTCACTCTTCGATACAATGCATGCAAAGTCGCACAGTTTTTGATCAGTCACAAAGCAATTGTGTCTTTGAAACAACATACGTACACGCATACACATACACACATACGTGCATACACACACTCAAACATGCATATATCCATACATACATACATACATACATACATACATACATACATACATACATACATAGATCTACATACATACATGTCGTCGCTGTATACTCTATCGAAGCAACTTCGTCCAGACACTCTGAACATTTATGCCATCTTTCAGCTGTTGACGGGAATCCGTTGGTTGGTTCCACGTGTGTGCGTGGGCCCGCTACTGTTGACTCTTTCAGCTTACTGTGCATTGTTTTGCTAACTGATGTAATATTATATTCGTTCGTAACAACGTTTAACATAATCTAGGCTAGCGCAGAGAGCGCCTGTGAGTAAATAGCCTATCTTGATGGAGCGCTATATAAATGTTCAATTACATTACATTACATTACATTACATTAAATACATACATACATACATACATACATACATACATACATACATACATACATACATACATACATACATACATACATACATACATACATACATACATACATACATACATATATAAACACATACATACATACATACATACATACATACATACATACATACATACATATATATATATACACATACATGCATACATACATACATACATGCATACATACATACATGCATACATACATACATACATACATACATACATACATACATACATACATACATACATACATGCATGCCTTTATACAATATACATACACACATGTAGGTTGTGATGTAGATTCTAACTGTCTTAAATGTTAGTCTATCTTAAGTTGATCATTCGTCATTGCATATTTGACATTTGTATCATGTTTTAGTTCATCAAGCGGGACTTTTGTCCTTTCGGGTCTGTCTTTTCTAACATACGGCAGAGATATACAGCGTTCTTAAGATGTTTCATGCAATTTGTTTCAGTAAACGAATGACACGAAATAAATAATGAAAGCAATTTGCCAACAACTGATTTCTAGCGTCGACCTATAGATTGAAAATTTTCCTTTTTAAGCTCGTTCACTGTTTTTCCTCCGCCATTAATCATTTTGGTGTTAAAATATTCATGAAATCAGAAAAGCATTCGCGTGGTTGTGTAGGTTTTCGAAAATTGCTGAGTGGCGGCGTTCTGACAACTATACATTTCGAAGTGCAGGTGGTTTCAAAGAGAAAGAATTCCCAATTACAACAAAAACCATTAGTAGAGTAGTGTGCAGTACACGATATATACAATGCATTACGATGCAATACCACAGTAGAAATGAGTAAAAGGCTATACATGGAAAAGGTGCAACGCCGGTGTATCGTGATGCTATACAATACGACAGGATACAATTGAATGCAATACAACAAAATATGTAAGTCTGCAAGTCCATTTACGAGGACATTAGGATACCGCTCAATACAGCTCTTTGAGATTTCGGCTTTTATGCGAGTTCTAAGCAGAAACATTACCGTGTTTCAGCTTACAAGCGGCTCTACACACATTGAATTTGGACTTCACGCAGCTTAAAGATGAGCCTAAGAAGACCCGAATGGTTGAGTCGTAGAAATGACAACGATTTAGGATGGGGCACAACACCACTGCTGCTGCTGCTGCTGCTGCTGATGATGATGATGATGATGAGTGGTGGTGGTGGTGGTGGTGGTGGAGGAGGTGAGGATGATGATGATGATGATGATGATGATGATGATGATGATGATGATGATGATGATGATGATGATGATGATGATGATGATATGATGATGATGGTGATGACGACGACGATGATGATGATGATGATGCTGATGATGATGATGATGATGAAATTCTAAATTAGTCAGAAATTTACATCTTTCAGTCCTAATAATGATCGTTTATTCATACATAAGTTGTCATGACAGCAGCTTGTAAACAAACATTGAGTTGAGTATTTAGCTGTTTTGTTCACAGTGTAAGTCAGTTTATGCATGTATGTCTATTGTACGTTTACAGTGATGTGATGTGTCAATTTGAGCACGGATAATAGGAGTTGGTTGAACCAGATGCATACATGGATGCAGTGGCGTAACCAGGTCTTCCATAAAATTACGCAGTTTTGAAGAACTGTGAGGGGAGGGGTCTGGGGAGGGGGCTGTGCCCTCTCCCCAGGGTAAGAAAAATTTTCATTTAGGGGTTTGTAATGGTGCATTTTGGAGACCAACTTTTGATTCAAAGTAAAAACATTTTACATAAGTTCTTTGGAAAATTAAAATTATAATTTCATAATTTGATTTTTTAAAATGGGTTCAGCTGCAAAGTCCCAGCAACCAACGTAGACTAGAAACAGACAGACTCATCAAAGCAATTAACTAAGGCATAAGAAAATAAATTTATTTGTTGGTTTGTAATGGTCCATTTTGGAGACAATCTTTTTGGTTAAAAGTAATAACATTTTACATCAGCTCTTTGGCAAATTATGATTCATTCATTCATTACAGAGATTTACATAGCGCCCCTTCAAGATTATCTACTTAGGAGCGCACCCGACCCAACTCCGAAGTCCGAACAGTCTTGAAGTTAGAATAGAACGTGATCTGAAGGGCTCTCGGCATTAGGCGTAGTGCCAAAGGAAGCCCATTCCAGATTGCAGGCCAGCAACAGAAAAAGCACGGCGCTGCAGAATAGAAGTCCGCGACCGGGAGACAAGAACCTCAGCCTGCCTAGAAGAGCGAGGAGAACCACGGTGCTGGATGCTGGATGCTGAGGGTGGTGCTCCTGTAGATAAACAGAGACCACATCAGCGCCAGACCAAGGAAGAGATCCGGTAAGCGATCCACTGTGGGATAGGAAGCCAATGCAAGACATCCCGCATATAGTCAGTAACATGGCGGAATCTTGGGATGCAACCAATATAGCGTGCCGCCGAGCGTAAGACCCGAACCAAGCACCCAACCCGAGTCGCCGGAAAACCCACGCAGAGGGCGCTGCAATAATCAAGACGGGAAACAACAAAGAAGTGGATAAGCATTAAGGCAGCATTAAAGGTTAAGGAACGGAAGACCTCTCTAAGCTGACGCAGCTGGTATACACAATCGCGGCATAGCAGGCTGATATGCCGCGTGAACGTTAGTTCTTGGTCTAATGTGACACCAAGGTCCCGGACAAAGGATGAGAAAGCAATGGCGTACGGAGCTGAAATGCCGCCCGGGGCGACGGCCCAAAATGCTGCCCTTGGCCACTTAATTTTGGATATGTTATTTTCTCTGAGAGATTGCAGTTTTCACGACGATCGTCGATCTCATTACATAGGCCCCTACACGCCTATAATTTTATTTTTTAAAGTTGATAGCCTGCCTGGATTTATCAATTAACCCTTTCGCTGCCCGCGGTCCTAATAGATTAATTTGAACCCCTGTGCCACAACCAAGTCGGACAAATTGATATATGTATGTATGTATTATATATGTATGTATGTATGTATTATGTATGTATGTATGTATGTATGTATGTATGTATTATGTATGTATGTAAGTATGTATGTATTATGTATGTATGTATGTATGTATGTATGTATTATGTATGTATGTATGTATGTATTATGTATGTATGTATGTATTATGTATGTATTATGTATGTATTATGTATGTATGTATGTATTATGTATGTATGTATGTATGTATGTGTATGTATTTTGTATGTATGTATTATGTATGTATGTATTATGTATGTATGTATTATGTATGTATGTGTTATGTATGTATGTATGTATGTATTATGTATGTATGTATGTATTATGTATGTATGTATGTATGTATTATGTATGTATGTATGTATTATGTATGTATTATGTATGTATGTATGTATGTATGTATGTATGTATGTATTATGTATGTATGTTTTATGTATGTGTGTATGTACTATGTATGTGTGTATGTACTATGTATGTATGTATGTATTATGTATGTATGTATGTACAAATTTTTCAGTCCAAGGATAGCCCAAACATAGCCTACTACATTATTTGCTTACCATCAGTGCCGCATTCGTTGCTACAGCCAGTAATTCTGCAATGCCCATAGCTTATGCCAGTTGACGACTTTAGACGTCATAATGGCACTTACAGCCCGGTGTGTACATGACGTCTTAATACGTCATAATGGCAGCGTAAGGGTTAATTAATTTCTTTGCCACTGTGAGAAAGTAATCTGCGGGAACTGCTGGGCAAGGGCCTCCAAATCAATTTTGGCGAGCTGCTGGCGCGTGCCAAGTCAAATGAACTGGGTCTTAGATGAGTTTAGCCGCAGGCGATTGGAGGACATCCAGGCCTCGAGAGCCTCCATTGCCCGGTTCATGGCCCGGGCTTCGGTAATGGCTGCTGACGCAGGACAGTGCAAAAACGCCTGCAGCCCGCAGGTCACCCGCATAAGATTGGTTCAGCACAGAGCAAGGCTCAGCAAGAGGCCAGGAGAGGACCAGTATCAGCAGTATAAATAATATAATTAGAGAAGAGGGCCCAGCACAGATTCCTGGGGCAGGCCAAACGGGACAGGAACACATGGAGTCCTAGTAGACACGTAGACCGCATGAGAAGGAACGGTGATAAAGGTAGGAAACAATCCAGTCAAGAAAGTTACCAGAAAGGCCAAACGAGGTAGATAGGCGCCTAAGAATGATATCGTGATCGACGGTGTCAAACGCCGTGCTGACAGCAAATAATGCTAAGAGGATGACCTGTGACCTATCAATAGCCCCATAGATATCAGAGAGGAGGCGAACTAACAGGGTCTCCGTGGAGTGGCCCTTACGAAAACCAGATTGAAAAATCGGCAGCAAATTGTGCTTATCAAGATACCTTAACATATACAGAAACCAACTTCATAAAGCTGATGCTTTACGAGTGTCGCAATAGTTTCGCCAGTGGTGTCAAGCGTTGGGAAAACTTGGGATGACAGTTAGGCCCTATAAATTGTTCTTTTGCCACATGCTGAGAACCGGGTTGTTCACGCTATCAACATATCGTATAAGCTGACCGATATCTGTTCTGTGCTCGCATCAAACAATAAAGTGTACAAAATAGCCGCACGACATTCTGCCACAATAATGTCTCGAACTCACAGGCCACACAGGTGGATCAGCTGATTTTTGAATCAACGGACTTATGTACTGGGTTTTGCGTGGACCAGATGACATTAGCTTACGATGATTTAATCTATAGTGTCGGTCTGTGATCGAAATTTCAGAAGTGCCACGAAATTTGCAGAGTCTTCACTATGTCGGCGAAGGGAAATGTTTTACTGACTGTACAGTAATAAAGTCTGCACATTAGAAATTCAACGAATAATAGTAATCTAGAATGTCAAAAAGTAATCTAAACGGTTAAAAAATTTTGAGAGCTGCTAAAATCTTTACGCAGTTGCGTAATTGCGTAATGCTAGTTACGCGCCTGCATGGATGAGTGTAGCTGAGAGGAGGAGGGCAGGAGAGATGTTGCAGCGCATGGCAGATTGTCTTCACCAGAGAGGACTCACTCATCTGTGAGGATGCTGATTGGAAGAGTACGGGGAGGGAGGAGGATTGACAGAGGACAAGACGAAATGGGAAACGATAAACAACGGACGGTGGTTGGAAGTCAGGAGAGACGGAATGAAGGAACCAATGAAAGCAGGATTATAAGAGAAACAAATAAAGGAAGGAAAGCAGAAAACAAAGAATGAAGCAAATAAGGAAGAGGCAGACATGCACAGTGCGTGCGTACATATAGATAGATAGATAGATGGATGGATGGATGGATGGATGGATGGATGGATGGATGGATGGATGGATGGATGGATGGATGGATGGATGGATGGATGGATGGATGGATGGATGGATGGATGGATGGATGGATGGATGGATGGATGGATGGATGGATGGATGGATGGATGGATGGATGGATGGATGGATGGATGGATGGATAGATAGATAGATAGATAGATAGATAGATAGATAGATAGATAGATAGATAGATAGATAGATAGATAGATAGATAGATAGATAGATAGATAGATAATTATGGAATAAGGATATCTATATCTATGCTGGCGTGCGGGGAGGGGAGATGGGCATGTATGTATATATGTACGTAAACAAGTCTATATGCATGTACGATTATATTATATAGTGTATAGGCCTAAATGCATACATACATACATGAACATGTATAAGTGCATATGCATATATATATATATATATATATACCAGGCATACATGCACGTGTACAACTGTACATATCACATATATCAATGGACGGCACAAACGAGATGTGGACGTTGCGTTTGTTTCAGCAGCAGGAGTCCATCATTTCCTGGATGCGGAACTCGCCGTTGCAGCCGAATGAAAGCCTCGCTTCGCATGGCAAATGGACTGCACTTTTACGCTTCGATGGGCTCAGAGCAGGATCCGCATTATCCTCATCTTTCGGATGATTTATCTAGCGCCGTGATATTTCGTGGACCGCTAAATGAATTTGCACCGATTCGACGAAAAAAACGCCTCGGAAAATGGTCTTGTGTCGAATCTAGCATGATATTCTACGATCTATAGACCTCTTCTGTGATGCGATTAACGTCTACGCTTACTTGCTTCGCACCTTGCAAAAATCAATCATAAAGCTTTGTTAGGTGAAATCAGCGCATTTGGAAGGTCTCTTTAGACACAATACAAGTGCTACGCTACTTGAATGATTCGAAAACGCAGAAGAAGAAGTATGCGAAGAAGAAGAAGAATGCGAGGAAGAAGATTGCGAGGAAGAAGAATGTGAAGAAGTATGCGAAAAAGAATGCTAAGAAGAAAAGGAGGAGGAGGAGGAGGAGGAGGAGGAGGAAGAAGAAGAAGAAGAAGAAGAAGAAGAAGAAGAAGAAGAAGAAGAAGAAGAAGAAGAAGAAGAAGAAGAAGAAGAAGAAGAAGAAGAAAAGAAAAAAGAAAAAGAAGAAGACGACGAAGAAGAACAAGAACAAGAAGAACAAGAACAGCTTTTAAGCTATCCTGAGAGGCAGCCGTGGCTGTAAAGTGCAAGCGACTTTATTTTCTTTACCCCGGCATATAAGCGCGGGTGGCCAGTCGTCTCCCTCGTAGTCTTATCTTCTCACCGACAGTGTATGGTCAGTGTACTCATTTTTGCTGAGTTGACCAGCGGGCGCAATGTGCATGTGGAGCAGAAATCTCGAAACAGATTTCTTCTCTGGTAGAGATTTGATGTCTGAACCTATGAGTTGACAGCCCAGCACAATAACCGCTAGACTAATGCGCACTCCCACCGTTCTAGATTATAATATCTTAAATGAAATGGAATTTTCTTGCATATTTACGCCTATGATGATTGGCGAGGCAGAGAGGAGACTATTGCAGGCAGTGATCTGGAATGAAAACCATGTACTTCGGGGATTATTTCCAGGGTAGTGCAAAAACATTACAATCTTCGCCCCAGGCCGCACGATTTTAAGCTCCCAGCCAAAGACGATAAAAACTATATACCAAGAGTTTTATATAGAAAGTAGCAAATAATCCTTTTTATGAGAACAATGATAGCAACGAACTTACTATCTAATTTCTAATTTAACTTGTACCTGGATGCGGTATGACATCCCGAATAATCAATAAACGAAGATATATATACGATATTCCAAGTGAAATTGGCAATAATCCAGTACATTGAAAAACAAGATTAGTGTTCCCGTATCAGATTTTGCATTACTTTAAATTTATGCTCCGTTTTTCGTTGACGTTATAATGTATTTCTTGCAATTGAATCTATTGGGGATCTATTCGTTTCTATAGACGTCTAAGCTATTTAATGAAGTCTGGGCGATTTAATAAACAGTTTGTATACTTATCAATAACAAATTAGCAGAATTAGACGTAGAGTCGCGGGAGTGACTTTGTATAACTGAAGACTAATAGATGATTGGAAAATGACCTGGAACGCTGGAGATCAATTATTCGTACCCATCGCCGCCAAATGACTGGCCTGAGGAACTGATGATGATGATGATGATGATGATGATGATGATGATGATGATGATGATGATGATGATGATGATGATGATGATGATGATGATGATGATGATGATGATGATGATGATGATGATGATGATGATGATGATGATGATGATGATGATGATGATGATGATGATGATGATGATGATGATGATTATGATGATGATGATGATTATGATGATGATGGTGATGGTGATGGTGATGATGAATAGATGATTAGAAACTGATACACCATCTGGTGATGGTGTATCAGTGACATTCCACTGTACGGATGTATCTATTCGTGTGTCAGTGAGTAATGAAGAGTGCGGCTGGCGGCAGTGGTGATGATCTTGGGCTTTGAATGAGCTCCAACTGTGGCTGACAGTTTCTTTTATCCCCCGTGCACGTTCTTTAATATGGACACAGAGGATGCGAATGGCATTAGCCAAGTCACTGATGTTTCGCTTGGAGGCGCATTTCCCCCTCTCCTGTCTCTGTCTCTTTCTCTCTCTGTCTCTTCTCTGTCTCTGTCTCTGTCTCTGTCTGTCTGTCTGTCTGTCTGTCTGTCTGTCTGTCTGTCTGTCTGTCTGTCTGTCTGTCTGTCTCTCTCTCTCTATCTCGCTCTCTCTATCTCTCTCTGTCATCTGTCTCTATTTCTCACTCTCTCGCTCTCTGTCTCTCCATCCCTCCTCCCTCTCTCTCTCCTCCCTCTTTTCTCTTTCTCTGTCTGTCTGTCTGTCTCTCTCTCTCTCTCTCTCTGTGAGTCTGTCTCTTTCGCTGTCTCTGCATACCTCTGTAAGTGTGCGTCTGCTTGTTTCTGTGAGTTATTATGCTTGCGTACCTGTAGCCTTAAATATGACTGACTGAATAATATATGTGCACCTTCTGTTTGCTTATCTATGTTTGTTTGCCTCTGTGCCTGTCTTTCTGTCTACCTGGTTAAATCTTCAGGTGTGTTTGCCACCCAATCGACTCCTCATATTATGCACCATCTCGAGAAATCAAACACCGAGCGTAGATTGCACAGGCCACGCACTTCACGGCCAACATTGATGCTCTTTAGCACGAATTATGGAAAGGATTGTGTAGCCAGCAGTTACAAAGTCCTTGATTTTTGCTTCAATTCTTTCGTTGTGAGTAGTCATCGTAGTATAATGACTAGACAAAAATTCGAGGAAACTGCGGTGTAAGGTATATGACATGTGTGCTGTATAATTATGCCAAGTCAAGGGCGTAGCCAGTAGCCAGGCAAGAATTTCCAGGGTTTTCACTTCGGGTGGGGTTTCCATAGGCCAAGGTCGCAGAGTAAGGATCAGTTTTGAAAGTTAAGTATATTTTCGGGCTATTATTTATTTCGGGGATTTGAACCCGTAAACCCCCATATACGTTCATGTGCCATATTGCTTCAAGTCTTAGCACCACAATAATAATTATTATAATGAGAAAAAGATTTAACTCCGCCACTGTTCGCTTTCTGACAGTGCCAGTCCCAAGCCTGGATAAAGGAGGAGGGCGACGCTAATGGTCTCTGTTACCACACGGCTAGTCGTTAAATAGAAAAACCACAACCAGAAGAAGATTCTTTCCGTATTCAATGTCATTTGACTGTTGCGGCGGATGAGCGGGGACGATGTTGCGTGGTGGAGTGATATGACGCGTGCTGCTGATGCGCCTTAACCGTCATCTGCAGCCTCCGTTGCTTAAGCAGCCGCAGCCACACAGCCAGGTCTTTCGTGGCAGTTGATATGAACAGAAGCATCTTCAGGTGAGACACAGTCTCGCAAGGCTCGTCTTCTCGGACTTTTATCGACTTTGTAATGCGTGGACTTTCAACCGTAAAACGCAGTCGCAGCAAATTATTTACGATTTACGCAAAGAAAAGCCATTCAGGTTATTCAGCGTTCTAAATTAGGCTAAACACCATCGTTTGTCTGTTCAAAAGACCTGAGCCGGTAACGTCCTCAAACAGAAGGTAACACATGATGATAAGTGATATGAAATTGCGATCGTCCTTGGTTGGGAGGAGGAAACCGTGTGGCCTCGATCTTAGCTCATAACGGAGCTATACAAATGTTCAATTACAATTCAGCTACAATTACAAGTCGGAGATTGTCTCAGAAGGGGAAAACACAATTTGGTCGCATCGTCCTTGAGCGCATGAACCGGACCCAACGGGTGAAGATATTCAGCCAATCAGGTCAATCAATTAATCGACCAATCAGCAGAGAGCTAGATACGATCGCATAGCTCTGTTCTATATTGCTGTACCACACCCAATGCTGAGACTCACCGGATATGTAAGTATACATACATTCTTCCATCAAACCCTAGCTCGCAAGTCAGAGCAGTCAAATAGTAACGAACTCAACGCTCTTCCTGGGTATCACTTCAAAAGACAAGCGTCAATAGCGCCATCTAGTGTTAGGATATGTTGGTTTTTCTCACTGCTTGCGGTCACTAAGGTGTAAGAGACGAACGAGAACTGCGTAGTCGTATTATTGCATTAATGTGGACGAGTAGCGCAAGATAATTCATTTGATTAGAAACTCTGTCTAAAACGCTGCAATCCAATCCGAATTCACGCAGTTTCTGGAGCATGGGCGGCACGCACAGCGTTACGACGTCAACGTGAGGCACCAATCACTCGACTTCGCAAGCTATTAGATGACCAGGTTCCGCGATCCTGGCCCCGCTTGTTGACGTGTCAGACATTGAGACTCACTTAGCGACGTTCTCTGATCCGGTTGTATCAGTTAACCCTTGATGACCTCTTCTTTGATCCTCTGACGTATCGACCGTTTCCGTCTTCGCTTCTCAGGCGGCTCGCATGACAAGGCAGGTGAATTATTCATGAGATGGACGGCACGTGTGATATCGCCTTAAGTAGATTCGTTACACGGCGCGTGTGTGATCGCCTTGAGTTTCTGTTGTGATCGAGGCGTCTGCATCGTAGACACAGCATCAGCAACCGCCGATTGCAGCAGGAATCGAGACATCCGCTGGAACTGAATTAGCGCTGAGAGAGACAGGATACCGCTACAAAGAGGGTCTGGGATAAGGATGGAGAATGGAGAGGGGGTGGATTAACCGGATTACAGCAGAGAACTAGAACTGGAAAGACGTCGCCGGAAATGTTGATAAAACCACTGAAATAAATGGGCCACCGGACTCCCCCCCCGGCAACATTGTTATCGTTATCATTATCTGCTATCTGTTTTAGTTTATTTTGAAATGTATGTAATCGTTGTATACAATGTAATGCATTTGCTCTTGTCAGATGCAAATAAAGGCTACTTACTTACTTATTATCGTGCTGTTGCATTACCATAATCATCATCATCATCATCATCATCATCATCATCATCATCATCATCATCATCATCATCATCATCATCATCATCATCATCATCATCATCATCATCATCATCATCATCATCATCATCATCATCATCATCATCATCATCATCATTATCATCATCATCATCATCATCTCTATGGTCATCATCATCATAATAGTCGTCGTCGACTCGTCGTCTCCATGGTCATCATCATCATCTCGATTTTCCACTACGGTCTGCAAATGTATCCGGCGTTCACTTACTCATCCACCGTTCGTGACTTGGGTGTCACCTTGAACAGCCATCCAACCTTCTCTGAACATCTCTCGAACAAAACGCGGTCCCGTTACTACCATATGAGGCCTCTACGAGATATTAGAAGATCTGTCTCCTCTTCAGTCTTTACTGCCATAGTTCACGCGTTCATCTGTATTCGTATTAATTATTGTAACTCGTTACTAACTGGTCTCCGTAAAGCACGATAATCTTCCCTTCAATCGGTCCTTAACTCAGCAGCTATAGGCTCATTGCCCGCCTTCCTCGCTTCTGACACATTTCAAACCTATATGACTGATGAATTGCACTGGCTTCCCGTTGCTTCTCAAATCCAGTGCAAGACCTTGTTCATGGTTTCCAAAACCCAGCAGAGGTAGGCTCCCAAGTATCTCTGCGAGCTAACGCGCAAGCCCACCTCTGCATCCTTTCTCTCTGCACCTCTGACTGTCTTGTTCTCTTTGTCCATCGGGCAAGGACTATGGCACAACAGCGTCTCTGCTATTTTGGGTCCTTCCTTATGGAATGACCTTTCCCCTATACGCTCTAAGATTCTAGCCGGGGTCTCTCCCATATCTGTCCGCTGCTTGAAGACATTTCCTTTCCCCTGGGCCCTCACTCTGAGAGGGCCTTTGAATAGCTTATACTGTAAGAGCAGTGGCATAAATCACGGGGGGACAGTTTCCGAAAATATTGACTGAGACCTACCTTTTCCCACCAAAATAAGGACAAATCGGGCCCCCGAAAAATCTGTTCCTCCAAAGTTTTGTACAGATTTTCGCCTCTGTGTAAGAGACGTTTTACAAATGTTCAAATACAGTACCAACAATTGTCATCATCATCACCATCATCATCAACAACAACATGATGATGATGATGATGATGATGATGGTGGTGGTGGTGGTGGTGGTGATGATGATGGTGGTGGTGGTGATGACGATGATGATGACGATGATGGTAACGATGATGATGATGATGATGATGACGATGATGATAACGATGATGGTAACGATGATGATGATGGTGACAGCAATAATGATAATAATGACCATAATTAGTGAATCTAATCGTATTGTCTGAAGGACGTGTACGTTGCTGAGAAAATCTTCTCTGACGACCGCTTCAGTCGCTACATGGCGCCACTGATCAACGCGAAGACCTTTCTCTCGGAAAGCGGAATAAGGAAGAATACACAGCGTAGTTTTCCTAACAATCGTTGAGTGTGTTTCGTTTTCAGTATTACCTACGTGAGCAAATATATGCCTTTTTCCTTTATGCTATGGCCTATTTGCATATTGACATGTTTGGCGTCTGTGTTAGGTTCTCAACACGCGTGTATACCAGAAACTGTAGAGCATTTGATAAGATTGTAATTAAGCCTATGCCGTGGCGTAACGAAGGGGAGGCAGAGGGGGCAGCCGCCCCAGGGCGCAGCACCCGAGGGCGCAAAATCAGCTTTCAGTGGTACACAGTACTATGAAAAGAACGATTAAAAGTCAAAAAGTATATTAAAATGGGCGCAGTCATCAACCCTTGCCCCTGGGCGCTGAAACCCTTCGTGACGCCACTGAGCCTATGTAGTAGATTAGTAATTTTAAATTTCCATTAACAACATGAAATAGTTAATTTAGCTATCGGTAGCCTATGGATGACTAACATTTCGCCAATATTGGAACAAATCAGGAGAAGTGTAGGGACTCACACATTGTTACAACGGCGAAAATTAAGCGATATTGTATTGTATTGTATCTGGACATTTATAAAGCGCCTCTAGCAGTAATGACTATTCAGATATTAAGCTTTACTTAATGCATAATTTGTCTAGTGCTTAGTGTGCCACTGTATTTAAATTAAACAAAGCGCAGTGTTTGATTAATTACTTGTTTATGAAGGCCAGGCCCATGGTAATACATATCATGCAATGCTCAGCAAAGTTTTCAATCAATTTAAAGAGGAAACGAAACTATCGCAGATGTCGTCAGTACTCATTTGTGTCGTGTGCAACACATTAGCAACATTAGGTATTGACAGGCGTTCGTGTAGGGCCTAATTCGGTAATAGAGTAGACTGTCTGAAGGGGCGCTATATAAAACTACTGTAATAATAATAATAATAATAATATAAATTGTCGACAATCCAGCTTTTCTGACAACTAAACCACCGAGTAAAGTAGAACCTAGCAGAAGACTCACAACTGTTTCCAAGTTTTTTGCCTCAAGTCGTACAAAAGCTTTGAACAGCTATGTCATTGCGCAGACACCCGTCTATACTCGGCCATATAATTAACGACCCTGCTCATGTACTATATCGTCTATTACCCCCATGAAAAACCAGCTCTATACTTTATGCGTTCTCGTGCTCATAACAGAGTTACATGTATACCCGCTGCTGACAGTTTGGCCCTAAAACATTTATTATTAGGATGCTTTACTCTTGACTAAAACACTGTACACTGCACAGTTTGAAAAACACTAGAAATTAAAATGTAACATTTGTGATTTTAGGCCTTATAGAATGTAAACCAAAATGCGGTTAGCAATTGGTGCAAAACAGGATATACTTACCGGCGCATAGCGTGGCCTTACTTGTGGGGCGCGGTGGTGTAGGGGTATGTTCGGTGCCTTGCAGCCGGAGGGTTGCAGGTTCGAAACTTCGAATCCACCTCAAGCCGCCGCGTAGGGACCTTGAGCAAGTCCTTCGCGCACAATTGCTCTGCAATATAATTGCTTCTGCGCCGCCGAGGCGTGTGCACTTCTGAGCTTGGGACAACCTTAGTAAGAAGGGCGATATCAAAGATCAGTTGTATTGTATTGTATTGTATTGTAATTATAATATAGCCTACTAAGCTATATTTGTTTTATATTATACTATCTAGCGCTATGTCTCTTGTTAACACAATAAACGAATAGTCTATATGATGATGATGTATTGTGAAAAGGAAAGTAGACTCTTAATAAAACGAACAAATTCAGTTGATTCATGAATCATAATAACGAGCATCACTTAATAGCTCAGAGCAAATAATGTTTGGTTGCGTGTCCGAACCCGTTTTCGGTTTGACTATAGTAAGTGTATTTAGTGTTTTAGTTTAATCATTGAGTATTGAACCTGTAATTTGTAGTTCTTGTTTAATTTGCACGACTGTTGAACTTAATGCTAAGTCATGGTTCATATTATCTGTTTAAGCCGCTCTTATTTCTACAGCCTCACATTGGTTCACGTTGTAGCTGGATTTGCTATAGTACTTAGCAGTGTCTTCCTTCATCCTTCAAATATAACTGTATCTTTGTCCATCCTAAAGTTTAAGATACATCACTGCCAAAAATAATTTTTTTAAATATACTGTTACTGAGTTTCACAGCTAGTGCATTTTTTCTCCTCTGAGTGTTTTTTTTCTGTAGGCCTAATAGAAACTGCAACACCTTGTCTAGGTCCTGTTATAAAGATAAAAAAAATATGGACCTATGGCCAGGCCTAAATCGTTCATCTACCCCGCAATGAAATGTCTAGAATCCGCCTCAGCAGTTTCTCTGCCTCATTCTCTCTCTGTCTCTCTGTCTTTCCGTCTCTCCGTCTCTCCGTCTCTCTCTCTCTGTCTCTGTCTCTGTCTCTGTCTCTCTGTCTCTGTCTCTGTCTCTGTCTCTGTCTCTGTCTCTGTCTCTGTCTCTGTCTCTCCGTCTCTCCGTCTCTCCGTGTCTCTGTCTCTGTCTCTATCTCTGTCTCTGTCTCTGTCTCTGTCTCTGTCTCTGTCTCTGTCTCTGTCTCTCCGTCTCTCCGTCTCTCCGTGTCTCTGTCTCTGTCTCTATCTCTGTCTCTGTCTCTGTCTGTCTGTCTCTCTTTCTTTCTCTCTCTGTCTCTGTCTGTCTGTCTGTCTGTCTCTCTCTGACACAACGCAGCGCTCGTGAATAAACTGGTGCCCTGCAGGGTTTAGATTTTAAGTTGCACTTCAGAAATTTCGAGATTAGAGTGACATTATGTAGCATCTGTTTAAATCTTCTAGGCAGCGACGTTGAGCGCCTTAGTGAGGTTCCTGTAAGGCGCTATATAAATGGCCATATACATACATTCATACATACATACATACATACATACATACATACATACATACATACATACATACATACATACATACATACATACATACATACATACATACATACATACATACATACATACATACATACATGCATACATACATAAAAGGTTATTTGGTTTGCCGACGCTTTAACATCCTATCTACCCAATAGAGGAAGCACTCTTACGCCTTACATCTCTCCATAGCGTTTGTTTGGCTTCTAACCCATTAGTAATGCACGTAATGTGTGGCAATCGCTTCGAGTTTTTGATCATAGGCTAAAAGGCAACTGTCAACAGTTAGCCTACTCTCGACAAATATGCTTCATCCAAACGGGTTGTCCCCTCTTGCCTTCTATCCTGTGCAGCTGAATTGACATCACTTTTGTTACCTAACAGTTGACTGCAATTCGTTATTAACTCAACTATAGAGTTTTAAATTATTTCAACGTTGCGCAAGAACTTATCGATACTGGGAAGCACCTTACCTGAATTAAAACACAGGTAGGCTAATTGGATTTTGCTGTAGCCTAATTTTCATTTCATTTCATTTCATTTCAGATATTTATATAGCGCCCCTTCAAGATTTCTACTCAGAGGCGCTCCCGACTACAGCGCGGACACTGAATCGGAGTTTCACGCCGAAGCGCATGAGCAATTGCGAGTGAAGGACTTGCCCAGGGTCCCTACGCGGCGGCTTGAGGTGGATTCGAACCCGCAACCCCACGGCTGCAAGGCACCAAATATACCCCCTTAAGGTGGATTCGAACCCGCAACCCTCCGGCTGCAAGGCACTGATCATACCCCTACACCACCGCGCCCCACAATTAAATAATTAAACCTTAAATGCAAACAGCGATGTCAGTTTTTTTATAACCACCTGTTTTTGTTCATTTTGAAAACCAACCTATCTATATTTTCTTCTCCCAATGTCACTATTCGGATTATTGATCAGGTGATGACCCAACTGCTATTGGCCACTGCTTCCTTATTGGACATGTGCGTTGTGCGTTCGATATAATAATATTTATTAAAATATTAAAGGAGTATGTGAACTGTAACTCTTATCATCTTTGGAACGATATCATCATTCTGAAGTCAAGTTATTGCTGAACACCAGTGTTAGGCTTTAGCTCGATAGGATACGATCAGCAAACAAACATTACGGTCTTATCAGTAACTGTTGCGATTTCCAATTTGCATAGCATCTCTTCCAATTCGCATAGTATCTCTTTTAATTTGCATAGTTTCTCTCCTATTTGCACACTATCTCTTCCAGTACGCATAGTATGATTAGTATCGCTTTCAATTTGATTAGTATCTCTCCTAATTTGCACATTTTCTCTTCCAATTCGCATAGTATCTCTTCCAATTCGCATAGTATCTCTCAATTTGCATAGTATCTCTCAATTTGCATAGTATCTCTCCTAATTTACACAGTATCTCTTCCAGTACGCATAGTATCGCTTTCAATTTGATTAGTATCTCTCCTAATTTGCACATTTTCTCTTCCAATTCGCATAGTATCTCTTCCAATTCGCATAGCATCTCTCAATTTGCATAGTATATCTCCTAATTTACACAGTATCTCTTCCAGTACGCATGGTATCGCTTTCAGTTTGAATAGTATCTCTCCTAATTTGCACATTTTCTCTTCCAATTTGCATAGTATATCTCTTCCAGTTCCAGGGTACACCCGGTCGTAAACCATGAGCGGACAAATACTGGAAAAGCACGTCGTCTTACTTTTCTATGCTCAGGCAAAGAATAAACATGATTGATTGTAATTGTAACTGAAAATTTATATAGCCCAACTTCTAGAGTAAACTGATGTACAGTAATTGAGATGATAGTTTATCTGTCGCATTTTATCCGCATGCAGAACGAGGGAAGAACGATGTCTGTTCAACGCTACCTATGGAAGCTGAAGGACTTGACGACTGGGACCCTGAAGACAGCCTTGACCTACGGGGAACCGGAAGTGACCTTGCTTAAGCTGGACATAGGTGACAGCTTGTTGCTGAACCAGCATCGAGAACCCAGGGCCACAAAAGCGTCGACCTCCTACAATGGCCTCGTGTCTTCGATGGAGTTCTTCGTCTTCGTCATCACCGTATCCATAGTGACGACCCTCAGCTCCTACATGTCGGACGAGGTCAGCGACACGACTGCTGCTCAGCTCGTGCTCATCGTGCTCATGTGCTGTGGTCTCGTGACGATGTTCCTCTTCGGGATGTTCCGCGACGTCCTTACCATCGAAGGACGTCTCCGGAACAGGGACGTGCCTCTGAGGGACCGTCTGAACCTCATCGGTATCACGCTCTTTTACGTCCTCGCCTGCGTGCTCGATGTCTTCTACAGCCTGGCTCTTCTCAGCTGCGGCGGGCACTGGACCCTGTGTCCTTCGAAGGTCCTCAGCTACTACGTCGTGTCGTGTCTCTTCCACGTCGCTCGCATCTTCTACATGGGCGCCGAGACACTCTTCTGCATTGTCTTCCACTGCGCTACGTTCACCAACAAGTCCTTCGTCCGTTACGGTCTGATGTTGCTGCAGGCCGCCAACATCGCGCTCTGGTTCGAGGTCCTTCTCCAGGAGTCGAAGGACCGCGTCCAGACGGAGAAGCTGTTCAACTTCACCGACCAGTGCCTCGTCAACGACCCCAACGCCAGCCAACACACCAGCGACTGTTTCCACCAGAACACGACCGTCTACAGACTCCTCCAGAACTACGTCTGCCCCAACTTCTACCCGTTCTCCATCGAATTCTCTCTGCTCGTCGGCGACTGCCTGGCCAAATGGTTCGTCCAGAGCGGAAAGGTCGAAGCACCGGAAGTAGAAGACCTGAGGGACGACGGATACCAGGCCCTGGACGACTTTGATGGTTCAGCCAGTGGTGTGTACGCTGAAACATCCATCTACTACAACGGGGGCGAAGCAGCTGAGGACTCGCCGTTACTTCCGTCATCGCATCCACCACTGACTCCCGCTCTGGTCGGATCGAAGATCTTTCTCCTCGTCAGCCTAGTTCTCAATCTCTTTTTCTGTATCCTGTCTCTACTTCCGAAGTTGTTGAAACACGCCCCGTCATCCGAGTCCTACAAGCGAGTCTTCCTCCTTTACGGAATCTTCTACTTTCTGTCGCTCCTAGTCCTCATCTACTGCGGGTACTGCCTCACCTTGAACTTCCGGCCGAAGAAGTGGCGGCCCCTGCAGGGTCTCGAGTACCTTCTGCTCGTCTCCTCGATCGGTCCCTTCGCCTACGAGTTCTTCTCGTTTGTTGCCATCGTCAACCTGGGCAACCGGATGTCCACCACCGCCTTCGAAGAGACCTTCACGATCACCCCCAGTGCCTTCATCGCGCTCGAGCTGATCCACACCTTCGAGATCTACTTCCAGATCCCGTTCCAGCTCTACGTGAGCCGGGTGGATTTCGGCGCCACTCCTCCAGGGTCGGCCAAGAGGATCTACTTAAAGGCCATCTTGTTTCACTTTGCCGCCTCGAATATTGGACTGTGGGCCGTGAACAGCTTCACGGGGACCTACAACGTGACAAGGGTCTTCGTCCAGTCCCAGTACTTCGGAGAAAGTCAGTGGCTCGTCATGAACAACATCGTTCTGCCACTGACTCTCTTCTTCCGCTTCACCAGTTTCCTCCACTTCACAAGAGCCTACTCTTCCGCCTGACCCCTTAACCCTTGGTCAAATCCCACTCAGCCCATCCCTCCCTCTCCTGCGTTGGACTTTGTCTTCGAACAGCCTTCCGTTGCATGTCGGACCACGGTCTGTTTCACGGTCTGTTCCACCTGATGCTGCTGGGCAGACGTCTTCAAAGACATTATTTTACTTAGATAGCTAGATAGTCAGCGCTTTTGACAGTTACTTAATAGAGCTACATGTTAGATGTCTTCATAAACATATACATATATACATACATGCATACATACATACATACATAAATACAATGTAATACATACATACATACATACGTTTACTAGTATCCGGAGTTTAACATCATCTTATGCATGCATGTATGTAGATCAACAGAACCCGTTTACAAGAGACAGTTGTTTTTGAAACTTCACTCATCTCTTGCTCTTGATAGTTTACGAAATTGCGTCGGCTTCTGGGGCTCCAGAAACTAACAGTCTGTAGGCTTACAGATACCCTGGAAGTTTACGATTACTCACGTTACATATGACGGTTGAATGACCTAGAATTCGTTTAATTCTGTGTAGCATCTATCTCCAATTCTCTTGCAGAAGACATGCAAGACATTTGACTTAAGTTTCCTTGAAAGCCATTTGGCTTAATTTTCCATGCAACCTATTTGACTTAAGTTTACATGGGCCACAAAGCGCAGAGAGGGAGACAGACAGACAGACAGACAGACAGACAGACAGACAGACAGACAGACAGACAGACAGACAGACAGACAGACAGACAGACAGACAGACAGACAGACAGACAGACAGACAGACAGACAGACAGACAGACATAGACAGACAGACAGACAGACAGACAGAGAGCTTCCGCTGACGAATGATTTATCAGAGAATAAATGCACAAAACGTGATGATTCATAACGTAGCCGCTATTATGTAGGCCTTCAATTATTAAACTGTACATGTGCCATTTATTAATGCACAATATAGCTGAGGAAAACTAATTTCTTTGAAGCCTAACACAAGAAAATGCTTAAAACAAGAAAATGCCTAAAACAAAAGCAAGTTTTGCAGCACTACGGACCCTGCATTAAAAGAAAAGCTTCTAAACTGCGCTATAAAAACGCCCATATACAGGTATAGCCTACGTACCATGAAGCATACTCTGATTGAATATGGAATACTGAACATTTGACATTCTCATTTCCTGCTAAAAAAACATGGAGAGAACAGATCACAAACACCGCGGACCATCATAATATGATGGTGACGGATACGATTTACTATTCTCAGCCTTCGACATTTAATTATGATGTCGATGAAACCTCTCGTAATTGTCGATATTCACTAATGAGTTCTGATACTAGACAATTTACGTCTATGACCGATCCAGCCACAGCGAAACCAAGATTTTCTTCAGACACCACCATACACTAACCATTGAGCTACTGGTGGAAAGAAGAACACTATACTCCATCCAGTGGGGCAACGAAGGGGGAAGAGGGGCAACCGCCCTCGGGCGCAGCACCAGAGGAGCCCAAAATTAGCTTTCAGTGGTACACAGTACTATGACAAGAACAATTAAAAGTCAACAAAGAAAATTAATCAGGGGTGCAGTTATCAACTCTTGCCTCTGAGCGCTGAAACCCTTCGTTACGCCACTGACTCCATGCAGTGGATCATAAGCCTTATGCCTTCTACCAGCGATCTAAACTAGTCTGGAACTATATATTCGTACGGCATCGTAACCGTATTGTACGAGGCATCAATTGATGGATGATTCTAAGAAGAGCGGCATTCCAAAGCCACAATCCACAGAACATAACCAATCGAGATCCGAGATATCTCCAAGACCGTAGACTACAGAGTATACACCGAAATGCGATGTTTCATTAAGAAAACACTACTGAGCTTTGAGCAGACGCCAGCGTTTCTAACTAGTAACTACACTCGTACGATATTGAGCTGGCCCAATGAGGAACTGCATGTTTTGACATAGTCATAAGAAACACACATAACACACTGTCATTAAGCAGTTGTTGCCTATGAGTAGGTTTCTTGAAGGGGCGCTATATCAAATTCCTGATATGAACAACATTTTCTGTTTAGGAAATATCAGTAACGAAACCTATAGCAGCGACTAAATCTCTAATTTCAGAATCTGCGATAATTAACATTAATTGAACTCATAGGAAAATGCTGCCAATTTATGACGAATTGTCATGACTCGCTGAGCCTCGCTTTTAAAGGTTACACTCTCACTTCAAGCAAGCACCTGTCTCCTGTAAAACTTTCCTCGAAAAGGTCATACAAGGCGCATGACCTTTTCTTCCTATACATTATACACGGGGTATAAAATCATCTAACTGTTCAAGCAAAATAATCATCACGCGTCGTTCGATTGTAAGACAATCGTCAGATGTCACTAGGTGATCAGACTTGCAAACTGGTTTCTTCTTCCGTTCGCTACAGCTCTTCGCAGTCACGAGAGAAACTTTCCTACGAAAAATAAAATAAAAACACGTTACTAAACAGACTCAGAATCAGTCAGGACTGTAAAAATAATTCCTGCGTCCTAACTAACAGCTGACAACATAACATACCATTACATAGCACAGAATAGCATAGC
Organism: Aporrectodea caliginosa; assembly: GCA_020284085.1. Classification (NCBI taxonomy): domain Eukaryota; kingdom Metazoa; phylum Annelida; class Clitellata; order Crassiclitellata; family Lumbricidae; genus Aporrectodea; species Aporrectodea caliginosa. The sequence continues at coordinate 707,358 of JACEVL010000132.1, read as the reverse complement.
ATACCACAACATACCATAACAAAACATAGACATGACATAACATATCATAACATAAAATGCAATAACATAACACAGCATATCATAACATAACATAACTTACCGGTATGGTATATACCATTACATACCGTAACATACCATACCACAACATAACATACCATTACAAAACAAACAACATGGGTTTCAAGTGGTTGAAAAGACATTTATTTTGCGTTATAACCACTGCATATTACGGAGAATGTTGGATTGCCAAATGACTGAACGCTGAATTAACTCCATTGACACATTATATATTCCTAGTTTCTTAATTAAAACCAATGATAGTGAACACTGAGACACAACTATTACCAATTTACCATCATCCAAACCATTCCACAGTCTACAACTCTTTCACTTAAGAATTTCTGCCCAAATAGTAAGTAGTGCACGACGATAGTAGTATAACAATAGTAACATAGTTACTGTAGTAGTAGTATATATACTAATGATAGACAGTAGAGTGCATAGCGAGATATTTGAAACAGTCCGAAAAACTAGGCCTAGCGTATCAGACCCGCGTGATTCAAGAAGGTGAAAGTCCAGACTCAGGTGTTAGCGGTATCGCCGGTATGCAACAGACGTTGTATTGTATTGCAGAACTTCTCGTGTTTCTCGTTTAATATCTTAGAATTCCGACTTCAATCGGTAGCCTTTCCTTATGTTGATCTGCTACAACTCTGAACAAATCATCTGTACCTCTAATCATTTTAAGTAGGTCCACGCTTCAATTTGTCAGTTGACCAGTTGGCCCAAAGGCTCGGTACAGCTAACCTAGCTAACCTGTCAACATGTCTTCATATTACTGAAATTTATAACATATTTGACGGTCTGCTGGAGCTAGACACGGATTGGTGTAGGGGACGAAACACCTGTTAAAAGGTGAAAGCGATAAAATGTATGCACTTAATTAAATTTGTTTACAAATTACTCTGCTACTGGTCACCTTTTTGCTGATGACGTTCAGGCATATGTTCATGGTCCTGCGTCTACTCAACTCACTTTAGCTCGCCGTATTGAAGCTCTTTCCCATGACTTGCATTTGTGGATGTCTTCCAATCGCCTTTCGCTAAACTCTTCCAAAACTCAACTTATTTGGCTTGGCACACCCCAACAACTTCTGAAAATTGACTTTTCGCTTCTCTCTGAAAACTTTCCCAATTTTACGTTCTCTACTTGTGTGCGTGACCTAGGTGTCACTTTGGACAGCGCTCTCACTTTTTCTGCTCATGTAACCAACCTTACACGATCCTCTTACTTTCACCTACGGCGTCTCAGGGTTATTCGCAGATCTGTTCCTCTCTCTACCATGGCATCCATTGTCCATGCATTTGTCTGTTCCAGAATTGATTATTGCAACTCCCTACTTATTGGTCTTCCCAAGGTCCGTCTATACCCTATTCAATCTGTTCTCAATACTGCTGCTCGATTGATTGCTCACCTTCCTAAATACTCCCATATATCATCATTCATGGTTAACCAACTGCATTGGCTTCCTCTCTCTGACCGCATTCAGTTTAAAGTCCTTGCTTTGGTCCTCAAATCCAAACTGGGACTTGCTCCAAAATACCTCAGGGATGTAATTCGTCCTCCTCTTTCTGCATCTTCTCATCGGCCTTTACGATCTCTGGACCGATCTGACTTCTTTGTCCCACGAGCTAGGACTACGATTGCTCAAACTCGATCCTTTGCCATCATTGGGCCCTCTTTATGGAATGCCCTTCACTTCACTTTGCGTGAGACTTTCCTGTCAACATGTCTTCATATTACGGAAATTTATAACATATTTGACGGTCTGCTGGAGCTAGACGCGGATTGGTTTAGGGGACGAAACACCTGTTAAAAGGTGAAAGCGATCAAATGTGTGCACTTAATTAAAGTTATATTTTCAGGTGTTGATCACAATGTTTTCTAATCAGTAGTTCTTGACCTCTGACCGTCTAGACCTTTGACATGAATTACGAGCTCACCGTTTTCGAATCCATAGTGCAGCTGTTGAAACTGGTTCGACTTAATTGTTATGCAATTCTTGAACGCTGTTTAACCACAGCTGTTCAACGAGATATCTCTTATCTTCCGTAGGCCTAATCTTGAACAATTTTGATCTGAATATCCTTATCTGGAGTTCTTGATAAGTAATGAATCTTCTCAGTCTTCACGCGACACCTCACAGTACAGTGTCGATACTCAATTTAGCCCAAATTCTATAGTCTATATAACCACAATACCACTAAAAGGCCTCATGAGTCCAAGGGTAAGGTTGGTTTAACTGTGGCGGAATTATCCGGGATCGATGTATTAGAGTTACGGTCATATGAAAGACATAGCTCTTGCACATACGTAATCCTCGATCATATTTGAAGTTATGTCAGAGTAACTCCGAGGAATATTGTATGACTCTATAAAGCAATCGATAGCTACTCTCTTTGTTTTCAAGTCAGTGTGGTACTAGCGTTAGTCTCGTAAGTGGCGCCATATAAATGCCTTTGCGTTACACTGGATTCAGATTGAATCCCATCAGAATAGAAACGATCAGATGAGTTTAACTGCACCTAGCAAATCGCCGTAGTCCTTCCACAGTTCCTCCAGATTCTCCAGCTCAAGGCTTCCGGGGTCGAAGTCTTGCAGCTGTAGATCGACGTCTTCGTCAACTACATCATCGTCTATCTTCGCTTGCATGCGATCGCGGATGATCCGCTCTTCGCTCCTCTGGATCTCATCACGATCCATCTCTCCAGTCAGAAGCCTTTCCAGCAGAGAACCGGATGATTCCTGGCCACCGGGTCCCACGGGTTTTGCGCTGTTCTCCTCGGACCCTGGGCAGTATCTTCGGGCGATGAACCCGTCACTGCCTTCGTTCGGAAAGAGTTGCTCTCGGGTCAGAAGCAACTTGGCAAGAACCGAAGATGCATCAGCGGTCGATGTCATCTCCTCTCTCGATGGTGGCACAAGGAGAGGTGGACGATCGGAGAAGGGACGGTGGACGACAGGTAGCCTTCAGCGAGTACCCGTGGTCCTCGAGCTCAGCCAAGGCAGGGCTGCAGTGGCGACGTCTGCGTTTGGATTTCTGACGGTAGGAGGATCTGGATCGTTTCGAGGTAAGCTTCTGCACACATGAACTGTCCACAGACGATGATCCATTTCCGGACCTCGACGATTTATCGCAGACTTCGCAGTCCTCGACTGTTTCCTGTTGTACCTCGTTTGCAGCCGCGGTCGACCAAATCGACATAGATCCGTCATGGAGATCCTGGCTTTGAGCTGGAAGTGTGGTTACTGCTTCAAGCAGATTGATCTGACCCATTGAGTCGTAACTAAGATCCTCGCCAACGTCAATGAAACTGAGATCTTGCGATTGAGGGTTGCTAGTGGCGGTGGAATGACAAGAGTCAGACGTCTTTTCGACAGCGGCGTAGGAATGAAAAAATCCAACGTTTACCCTGAAGGTTCTTAAATCCACGGAGTCCTTGTAACCTCTTAAAACTTCAGGAACGGTAGAGGTCGTTGACCCTATATGAATCGTTGAGCCTATGGGAGTCGCTGAGCCTATAGTTCTGCCTGAGCCTATAGTCGCTGAGCCTATAACAGTTGAGCCTTTAGGAGTCGCTGACCCTGTGGAATCTGTATCGACAGTGAAATAAGGCGACTCGTGACAATCCGTGACACACAGCTTTGAGCTACAGAAGTCCAGGTTACAAAGGCGTGAATCTGTTTCATCGATGAGACCCGTGGAATGTTCTGGAAATGATGCATCGAAGCTCTTTCTAGGCTCGATTCTTGGCACAGACAGAGGTCGATGGACTGGCGTGGATACGGTTTTCTCTTTGATGCAGGAAATCAATTGCGGTTCTGATATGGGTAGCAACTTCTTAAGACTTCCATCAGTGGTTACCAAATACACCGTATCGTCATCTCCCACAGTTTCCTCAAAAACAGAGCCATCGAACTGCCAGTTGGACAGGGCTTCTGTAGGTTTACACCGTTCTTTACTTATAACCTCATCGATTATTGCATCTTCGCACATATGCACAGAGCAGGAACGACTATTCGAAACAATCGTCGCTTGACTTCCAGACGCGATCGATTGTTTTCTTCGCAGCACGATGTGTGTTGTAATCGACTTTTTGGGTGGGACTTCGAGTCGTTCGATAGATCGTGTACTGAGTTGGGTTCTATTGAAAGCAAATCAGTTTGGTTGTGTTGAGAGGTCAGTATTTGGTCCGCCTCCTTTGTGACTGTTCGTGTTTCTACGCTCTCCTCTGTCTCTCGAAATTCGAGCTACTACTCCAGCACGGTTCTACTCTCCTAAGGAGGGAATAGACATCCGGTCGAGATGAAATGGTACGAGGAAACTCGGACGGTGGCGAGGGGACAGCTGAACTAAACGAGGATTCATAGTCAACGGAAGAAACAGGAGATCTGGAGCCCATCGAGGCTTGATCCCGAAGGACGTCATCTGGTGGGGGCGACGGTGGCGGAGACTCGTCGAAGGTCAAGGCCAGGGCCTCAGACAGGGACAACGACAGAAGAGACTTCGAGCTGATTCCGCTGGACGACTCGGATATGCGGCGGTCAGATCTACTTCCGGTTCCTGTCGGGGTCCGAAGACTGTAAGAGAGATGGTCATCATCTGCGGAACAGTAGCCACTCGATGGTTCTGGTGACCAGGTCTCATCAACAGTCTCACTCGACACACTATCGCTACTACAACGATAACAACATCGAGCACGTTTTAACCGCGATTAGATTTTACCCAGACAAATTCTACAGGCCCTACCATCTCTTGGAGATTCTATAAACACGTAGTTATCAATGCAGTCAACACGTTCACATATGAGCGTATTCTATAGAAGACAGTCATTTTGGCTTTCAGGAAGATAAAATAAATCGAAACAAACAGGAAAATGACAGTTGCAAAACGATACTATATGATATGACACCAGCTAATTAAGTTTTATTTCGGGGCGATAAAGATTTGCGATAACAATTACAAAAGCCTTTAAATCATTAACCTAGAATCCACGAATCTCATTACATCCCCGACAGCCATGTTCGAGGAGCCACATTAAGCCATCAGTCGATAGCAGTAGAACAATTATAGGGGCCAAATGTGGACCCAACGGACGTAGCTGTCTTGTTATTGCAGTCGATCAAAATGTTTGACAAGTGCATCAAATGACTGTGTCACGCTAAGGCTACCAAAAAAAATATGATGAAACGAATATGATGATGTCCGTGTATACCAGTCTTCTAGCGACAAAACGTAACAAAATATCTGGCCCCATAGCAAAACTTTAGTAGTAGAATTAACTGTGGTGATACCAAAAATAAGTAGCAGTACTATAATTATAGTATTTCACTGGCAGTTTCTTGTGTACTAGTGGCATAATCCCTTCTCAGGCATTCCTCTCTCAACTTAAAATGGTCCTATTTGGCCGCGCTGGGGTTGCGGAAGCCTGTGAGTAGTTCCCTTGAAGAGGCGCTATACAAATTCAAGTAATGAATTAATGAAAGTAATTGAATAATAAACGATATAAAAACCCAAACTAATTTCAAATTTATTAGCATATTATACCTTCTGTGCGACGTCGCCGACATCGAACCGAAAGTTTTCATCATTTCCAGAGTTCAGTGTTTCGTCATTCATGAAACCCGGTGAGCAGTTGGTAACCTCGGTTCAGGCACATATTCCGATCTATCAACAGTGCAACTGTTATTATGATCAACTAGTATTAAGATGACGACCAGTCATACGTTGAATGATCTTCGGCCGGTCTGACAAAGTCTTATTTACTTTGACCTGTTTCTTGCTAAAAGGAAGTGATGGCTGCTTGTTAGAAACCCGTTGAAACCCAAGTCAGACGTTGTCAGCGTGCAGCAGAACTCTTGGGCTGAAAACTAGGACACGTCTGAAGCATTCTTCACGTGCAGGTTAGATCCTTCGAAAGAAATACCCGAACAATTACGAGTGTGTCATCATATGTCATGTGACTATACAGCCAGCAAGTACAATTTCCGATTTTTCATCAGTCTATCTTCTACTTAACTTTGGCTTCAGACTCCGATTGGCATCCAAAGAAACGAAAAGCTGGGATAAATTCCTTTCATTGAGCCGTATAATGGTTACGCTACTGTGTTTAGCTGTATTTATAGTTGACTATCCTGCAACTGCACATCTGGCTTCAATTCTGTGCAAAAAACATGAAAACAAAACTTCTGTACCATCTTCATGTGGACAGACTACAATAAATAGACAATATATAAGGAGGATATAAAATTGACTTGGTTTAAACACCAATGGAGCTTTGGACATGATAAATTACCCACAAGAATTGAGACAATTCATTTGCTTTTCTTCCTATAGATAACAATGAAAGGCGCTATGTAGATGAGGGCATACTGAACTATTGGCTTTTGACAGCATACTGACCTATTGGCTTATGACAGCATACTCAACTACTGACTCATGACAGCATACTAAACTATTGGCTTATGACAGTATACGCTTATTACAGTATACTGAACTACTGGCTTATGACAGCATACTGTACTATGGGCTTATGACAGCATACTAAACTATGGGCTTATGACAGCATACTGACCTATTGGCTTATGACAGCATAATAAACTATTGGTTTATCACCGAACTCTGGACTCTGCACCGAACTCAGCGTATACTGAGCAGTCATATTCGTCTTCATCTTCCATCATCCTGTCACAAGTACGTCATGTAATGAGCTGTTCGTTAGACAATTAGATAGATAACCAATTCACCTCCTCTGGCCCGACCCCTCGAATTCTGACCTGGGTATGAAGCTGGCCCAGTAATTATACCCGGCCCTTGCGAACTTATTTTGGTAAATAGGTCAAGAGTGAGAAAGAGAGAGACGAAGAGGAGCAAAGAGGACAACAGACAGATAGACGTACAAGAGAGACAGTCAGACAGGCAGCCAGCCAGACAGACGCCCGGGCAGAAGACAGCCAGACAGCCAGACAGACAGCCAGACAGCCAGACAGATAGAAAGACACCCAAACAGATAGATAGACAGACACCCAGACAGACAGATAGACAGACAGACAGATAGACAGATAGACAGATATACAGATAGACAGCCAGACAGACGGATAGACAGACAGACAGACAGCCAGCCAGCCATACAGCCGTAGACAGACAGACCGACCGACAGAAAGACAGACAGACATAAGCAGACAGACAGACAGACAGACAGACAGATGAAGGGCCACCGGATAACGAAAGCATCAACATATACAAAAAACATAAATCATACCTTCGTAAAATTATATATGCTTGTGTCTATAATTATGTATTATGCGCAAGTGTAAATTCACCACTATTCTAAAGCACAACAATTGGCCAGAATAACAAACTGCTGGCAGTTTCTGCAGTTTAACGACGTTATGTCAAAACGAAGGTGATTTATATCACCCTCTCCTATTTATCAGACACGAGCCTAGACTTTAAATATACGAACATTAAACACGTCTATATTTATTATGTGTGTATGTATGTATGTATGTATGTAAGTGGACACTTACTATATAGCGTTTTAAGTATACTTCACAAAAGCGCTGCATATACGTCAAACCAAGATGTAAATCCTATATATATATATATATATAATATATATATATATATACATATATATATATATATATATATATATATATATATATATATATATGGTACAGTTAATACAAAACGACTGTAGTGTATATTGCTTCCTTTGCCTATGAAAAATATTTCTTTATCTGAATAGACATTTGAATGCAGTACACTTATAAATAGAATGATCCTTTATTAACTTTTTAACTTATCGTATATCCTACACTGTCTAATCCCCTCTCGCGTAGGTCCTATACCATTCAAAAACGACATTAGGCTGATGGCATGTGAAGACTTCCAAGCGTTACCTGCATGCTCTGTATGTATCCCATACGCGCTTGAACCGGTGACGTATATTTCGAACTGTATCAGAAGCAATGCATCCAATTCTAACAATGCGTTAAAAATCAAATCAGTGTATACGTACATATAATTACATGTGTAATTGTGTACGATGCAGTGACTCATAGCATAACTGCTGGACACACATGGAGAACGTGTACAATCACTCACATGCTACTCTGCACTGCAGCGCCAAAACCATGGAGACGTGCGTCTATCAAGTGTGCACAGGGAAGTGCATACCTGTGGGCATATACGGATGGTGTACACTGTGCATATACAGACAGCCTGCGCAGGCTGTATTGAGCAGCACGATAGCGAAAGGGGCTGCTGTACCAGGTTATCTTTTTTACGTATACACCTGTACTTGACCCTCCTTCTCTGCCTTCGTTTCTGCGTGGGTGTCTCTCTCTGTCTCTCTCTCTCTCTGTTCTCTGTTTCATTGTCTAGCTCTTCCTCTATCTCGTTCTGTGAAACTATGCATGTTTGCTCTGGCCTATTTTTTTATCAATCCCTACCTATCTGTGTAATTTTTTTCTCTATCTCTCCATGTGTGTGTTTTGCTATATTTGTTTATCTGGCTGCGAATACCTGTGTCTCTGTCAACGTCTCTCAGCTCCTGTGTATCCCTATCTTTGTATTTATTTCTTTTACAGCGGGGTCTGTCTTTCCATCTCAACACCGAAGCCTATGCTCAATAATTATCATCCTTCTATTACCGCAACCGGACCCGGACCTCCTTCTGAGCATACCATTTCAACTGACTTGAAGACGCAGCGCTCGTGAATAAGCTGGTGCCCTACGCTTGGCTTTCGAATGGCGCTTTAGAAGTTTAGAGTTTACGATTACGATCACGATTCTATTACTGCCTCAACATCTCAAAATATAGGCTAATTGTTGTAATTATTGATTAGTATGCATATATACATTTGTATATATAGGCCTATATTTACATTTATATAGGCCTATACACATAAATATTACCATATCCTACTTACCTACTATACATATACATTTAGATGTGCAGCATATATGCTATCGTACACTGCGCACGTATGGTTTATAATGTAGCGCGATTGACAAGGGCAAAAAATTGTTGGAGACTTGTCCAAAGAGAGGCATAATGTGTATACAGACAAAGCAGCTATTAGGCCTAAGCCCAAATCACTCACACGTAGGTCAACTTGTGAGTAGGCCTACTACTCACAGCCTCTCTCTACTGTCTAGCTACTGTCTGCACCCCCGCAGCTGCACTTCTACGTATGTAGGCCTGTAGGCCTCAGCAGCAACATTCGCGCCCTTTCCACAAAGGTCTATTAGCTCATATAGTCAGGGTCAGCCGAGGTTACATCACTCACGCCAATTTAAGAAAGATTAAGTAAATAAATGTGATGTCAAGTCCATTAAGCTCCACGCATAATATAACTTTATTGCTCTGTGAATGTTAATATCCACTTAAAGATGATTTATAATGGGCCACATCGGGTAGCGGTTACCATATCTATCATTTTCAATATTTCAAAACTCAAACGGAATCTATAATCTGGCGGCTGTGTTCCGCGGATCACTTAGAGAAAATGCATAAGGCCGACCCTGCTTAGGCCTAATTATAGTAATCCTTTCCATAGACCTATACTACTCCTTTACAAAAACACATGACTTAAATTAATCCTTTCCATAGACAAATGACCTTTAGGATATATCCTTTCCTTAGACAAATGACCTTTAGGCTATATATCCTTTTCGTAGACATACGACCTACATTTCATTTTGCCATAGACGCACGCCCTTTATTAGTTTATTAACCTTTGCAAAGACGTACTCGTATATTCCTTTGTTTAAAACATGACCTAAATTAAACTTTTCCATTGACACACGACCTTTGCTAATCCTTTCGATAAACACAGATACATACATACATATATTATATATATACATATATAGGTTTGTGTCATATATATATATATATATATATATATATATATATATATATATATGGCCTATAGTTAATATATTGTTTCATACATACCTTATATATATATATATCATTATATATTGCTATATATATATATATATAGTTTATAATGTTAATATACGCCCTATATATATATATATATATATATATATATATAGATGAGATATCGAGAGAGAGAGAGAGAGAGACGACAATAACCATTATCTCATTAGCTTGCTGCTCGTCTGCGAGATCTGTTTGTACGCCTACTTATTTTAAATTTCAATGTTTGATCATGACCTTTTAAAATGCATGTCGGTGTACATTGTACAATAACCATAACCATAACCAATGGGTGCACATATCTCGTAAAATTATCATTTGTTTACAAGTCATTGTATTGACATTTAGAAATTGAACAATCTTTTAAAAATCGTGTAGTGACATATATTAACGGATTAATATGAATAATAGAGATAATAGGCCTGATCCTCAGAATAAAAAATCCAGAGTGTTTATGTAATTTATAAAAATTATGTATAAAAAGTATAATAGAAATGACTGGCTCAGGTATGTGTACCTTGCCAAAACCTCCCTATATTTACCTGGTCAAAGATTAATTGATGGCACCTGTCGAGTTCACGCGGCTGTTTATTCAATCCACGGATTGAAAGTCATTTTTTAATGCCAGGCTCATAAGTTATAGGAATAAAAACCTGAAGGTAGCCTGCGATTAGGCCTACATATTTTATCCCCCATTATATAAGCCTACATATTTTATTTCACTTTACATTAGAGATGATTAGGTCCATATATTTTATCTACCCTTAATATATTCCGTTAATATAGGCCTCTTTATTTTATCGACCATTATATTAAGCCTTTATAGTTTATCTGCCATTATACTATAGGCCTATATATTTTATCTACCATTATAATATTACGTCTATATAATTTATCTGTAGTGGAACAGGCTCAAAATGCGCTATGTAAATGTCTGAGTTACATTAGTAGGCCTAAAGTAAGAAGTAGTAAGAATATTCGTTCTTAGACCACCGGCAAACAGTAGCTTACAAAATGAATGAATGATAATAACAGTTTAAGCAAAGTCATATAACATCGGCATAACAAAACCTCTCTTGGCAAAGGCATAAACTCTAGATAGGATAAGGTCATGTGGCCTAGACCGCGTGTTGTATGGGGTGACCTTGCGGGGAAGGAGGAGGTCGTGCAGGATGTGACATCGGTTTAATAGGACTGACAGTGAGCTCTAGAGTCTAGAGCAGTGGTGTTTAAAGAAAAGAACATCAGCAGGAAGGAAGCCTGAACGGTTCAATTTTCTCAGTGGATCGCTAAGGCGATTACGCTTCCCTGCATTGGCGAATCCCCACGAAACAGTGGAGGCGTCAAGGTGGCCGTGCGAGGGTAGTAGCTCGAATAACATCAAATAGATGTTTGTTCTCAGAGCAGCTGTTAGATATATAGCAACGTGCAAGAAACGAAGACGGTCACGGATGACATGCATGGTAACAAGTAGGCCTCTGAGAATGAATGCAAGAGCACACAAATATATAGCAAAGTGCAAGAAACGATTCTATATATATATATATATAACATATATACCTCTGAGAATTAATGCAACAGCACACAAAATGTTAAAACATGTTATAATGTGTGTGTGTGTGTGTGTGTGTGTGTGTGTGTGTGTGTGTGTGTGTGTGTGTGTGTGTGTGTGTGTGTTTGTACATGCATCCTTCTATAATAGCATATTCTAATAGGTATGTAAATATATATATATATATTTATATATATATATATATGTTCATACATGTGCTCATGTATTATTATGTAATACAAGCTCGTATGTATATATATACATGCGGACATAATGGCGTGTCCTTGTCGTATTGCTGCATGGGCAAAGGATATTTGAAGGACGTTCAATTTCTGCGACCTACACACGTCCGTGGTCACGTAGTCCCTGCGCATCTCTCTCTTCCCTCTTCCTCCCTATCCCTGCCACTGCTGCCTGTTTCTGTGTTTCCGTATATGTGGCTCTCTTTTTGCTTGCTGTTCTTTCTGTAGTTAGTATTCTTAGTTCGTCTTTGTTTGATCTTCGCTTCGTCTTGGTTTCCGCTTTTAATGGGCCTAAAAGATTTCTACCAAACATCTCAACATTGTGTTAACCTGCTTAAATGATAAATCTTAATTAATTTAAAACGCCCACACAATTCATATAATCTCTAATCAATGTTTCCGATAGTACAATGCAGACAATCACGTAATAATTTTCGTTCGACAGCATATTATATATTTCGTAAATATGAGGCAAAAGCAATTGCTTAATAATACATGCGGATCAATTGCGTTCTTAGAGCAGCTGTTCTGAAGTGGAAAGGTTCGGC
>JACEVL010000132.1:662500-690000 GCA_020284085.1 Aporrectodea caliginosa | reverse complement strand
ACTGTGTACGGACCTTGAGCAAGTCCTACACTTACAATTACTCTGCACCATCGATGTTCTATCAAATGGTCGTGTTTGCACTTCTGAACTTTGGAAGGAGGGCATTGTCAAATGCAGTTGTATTGTATTGTATTGTATCACCAATGCGTTTTCCTTTCAACACTGCGCCCAGGCTTCGAATCCTGGTACATGTGATCAGACCTAATTAATCTCATGACTTCAATAGTGCCAATTTCTTAGCGCACAAACCCTAAGCGCCAATTTCTTAGCGCACAAACCCTAAGCATGGTGTCAATTGCAAACTCTGGATGGAACTCCTTTGGTGTTGTTTGACGTGTCTGCGGGAGTCCACCATAGCTGACTTCTCTAGTTATCTAAGCATTACGATAGGCTGAACGGCGCTATATAAAGTGCGTGGGTAAAAAAAATTAATGATCGCTTTATCAATTGAATAACACTCATTTTTGATGGAATATGTCTCTTTTGGATTGTATATGCATTCATGACATGTCGATATTCGTAACTGTATTCTGTTATTTAAAAGAATAGAACGGACCCATTCAGCTATGCAGCTGACGGTTAGGCCTACTTGTCAAGCTGTCATAAGTTGAGAGCAATGGATGACAATAGTTTCTATGTATTTGCGAAAGCACTCAGGCGTCCGACAAGGTCGTTATAAATACCAGAACAGTTGGCCGAGTTGTATCAGGCTATTTCTATCAACGCTCAAACCTCTCCGAGACTATTCCATTCCTTTCACACTTCACCTTGGCCTTGACCATCCATAGATAATCTAATCATCAATCAGCGAGTCAATCTGTGGCCTGCTAGAATCGTGATAACAGACTGGTCTTTAAACACCAATCTCCATGCTTCGAATTCAAGACATGCTATGAAATGAGCAAGCTACCACGAGGTCCTCAAGGTTTTCCTTCGAAAGAAGAGAGGTACTTCTGCGTTGAAGTCCAACACCCATTTCGGTTACTTGGACACAAGACAAGACGAGGTAGTATGTGCCATCGGTTCTCCAAACTGTGCATCCTGCCCAAGAGTTTGGAATAGACAAATCGTACGATCTAAACACAACTGGACCTTAAAGTCAAGTAATTGTAATTAGCATCTTCTATTGCGCCGGAGTCTAATGCACAAGGCATCAACCGATGGCACACCAAAACCAAACCGTAATCAGGTCAACATCCAGAAGATCAGTCCGTAAGAGACTTATAAGAGTCTTGTAAGAGTCTGACCTGAGTCTGATAAAATTTGACCGCACAACTTAGAAGTACCTAAAAAGTACCTTAAACTATAATTAGAAGTACCTAAAAGGCACTATAAATGCCTAGATGCATACATTCATATGCAGCCTTAAAGCGAATGCTGGACAGTATTTGAACGCTCCAGAAGGTCTTTCGAAAAATAATAATAATAAGTAGTTATGTAAATAATAATAATAATAATAATAATAATAATAATAATAATAATAATAATAATAATAATAATATTTTTTCTTTTAATTTAGCGAATGACAAACGCACTGCGCTGTACATTTACATGTTATGCAATTGAAACAATCTTAACTAGTTAACTACTAACAGAACAGACAGCCTGTAATACACGGCGCTAATAGCAGCCTACAAAGCATATCCGCCCTAACGGGGCTCGAACTCGGTACCTCTCGCTCTCTACGCCAGATGTTATCCAACGCACCACCGGACCCCCCCCCCAAATTCCAGCCGATATGTAGCTTAGGCTTATTATGCTTATACAATATTGATAGAAAGTCCCTCTAGGCCACCGTAGCCCAAGTCAATTGAGGGTGGGCCTATATAATAACTTTAATTGATATATTAGTACTCGTTCATGAAACATATAAACAACTAATTGGATGACTCACAACAACTTACTGGGAACTAAACGAAGCGTCGGTACAATTTATTTCTGGCCTCTTCTTCCTCTTCTAAGCCGGATTCAAATGTTGCACGTACGCCTTCGCTAGCATTCATTCAGAATAGTCATTTGACACTCTGCTCAGAATGTACTTTAGCTCCATTTTTCACTCTATCAGTGTACGATGTTATAAACTAGCCTGCATTTGAAACGAACGGATCGGAATACACTTATAAGTTGAGCTATGCACTGAGCCTAATTGAGTCAGAGGTCTACTGTAACAGTTGGTTATCGTTAGGTTAAACCACGTATGTTTTCATAGAAAACCAGTATAAGCCTACTACAGCTTAGAGCCTTAGACTAACCAGGCCCAACGAATGGATTTAAGTTGTATTGAAAGACAAGCCAGACCGCCCGTTTAATGCCAATCACTGATGATTGGCATTTAACGCCAAGTGTGGGCACAATATTATGTACTGCACACAATTTATTTTAACAGGAAACCAGAGGAGAAAGATTGGAAGAGTGTTTATAATTGGTGGAGAAGATGGAGAACGTTGAGGGTAGCATAGTTGCTATTGCAGGCGCTCACACAACAGGCAGAACGTGGATATTACTTGAGAGCTTCTGAATAGTAATTCTGAGAGAGGCGCTATATAAATCTTTAGATACAATGCAATACAATTACGTGTCAGAAAACGAAAGCGCATGAAAATTCACAATAAAATGAAAGTGAATGACAATTCATTCATTCGTCTGTTTGTCTGTTCATTTGCTCATTCATTCATTCTTTCATTCATTCATTTCTTTGTTTGTTCGTTCTTTCGTTCAGAGCGTTTATATGACTCCCAATTGTATCACTATATTGCACTAACTGAAGCAGATGGTGAAATTAAATAAAATTGATTAAAAATTGTCGAACTGTTGCACATACCCGACAGCGATTCTTCCACTTTCCCTTGATACTTCCACGTTTCTCAAAGGTTTAATTTATCCTACATCCAGTTATAGGTAGGTCTTATCTTCATTCACATTGAACTCCAACTGCATTCGATAGTTGTAAAAACGCTCGTAATGTGTCGACACTATCGTTTTTAGATATAACCACCAGTGGCGCTATGCTGTAGAAGCCTAAGTCAGGGTAGCCATCCTACATATCTAGATAAGATGACACTTGAAATCGAACAAGAACCAAGTGAATTAATCAAGTCCTCAATGTCTGCACGTGCTTGCCTGGATACGACTGCGCTTGACCTGAGGCGTCTACAGGCCAAGAAAGGTCGTCTACAAGTGAACCTGAGAGATTTTTTGTAAGACTACTTAAAGATCATATATTCAGTTGTACTCGCGGCCATAGGAAAAACATCTCGAGTTCATGATGTGTTTGACTCTGTTATTAAATGTTCCGAAGCACTGGTCTTTCTCACTCTCTCTCTCTCGCTTATACTCTCTATGTCTCTCTGTCTCTGTCTGTCTGTCTGTCTGTCTCTGTCTGTCTGTCTATGTCTCTGTCTGTCTCTCTTCCTGTCTCTCTATGTCTGTCTGACTGCCTGCCTGCCTGTCCTTCTGTCTGTCTCTATCTCTCTGTCTCTCTGTCTCTGGCAAGTCGTATCCAGGCAAGTCTGTCTGTCTGTCTGTCTCTCTCTCTATCTGAATCTCTCTCTGAATATCTCTTTCTATCTGCCTCTCTCACACTCACTCTATCGCTCTCTTTCTCTTAATCTCTTCCTCTCTCCGTATCTCTCTGTTACTTACTCTCATTTCCCTTCAGGTTCATATTCTTAATTACAAGCAGACACAAAATCAAGACAAAGAGAAGATTTGTGAAACAGTTGGTCTGTCTGTCTGCCCATAGATAAGCATGTCTTCTTCTCTCTGTCTATAGGTAGGCTTCTTAAGTCATTCGCAAGATATAGTACCACTGAGAGATTTAGCAATGTCAAACATTGAGTGTATCGTGCAAGGTTTCAAGCGCGTCAACTTTATTGCTTGCTTGTAATCACCTCACTCGATGTTCTTGAATATCATTAAACTTGTAAATGGATGAATATCTAAATATAGTAAAGATTATATAACAGCCACAAAATAAGTCTGAGGCCTAGATTTCGCCGAAGAGTATTTTGCGTAGACTGGTTTTAAACAAGTTTAAACAACTCGTAAACCGGTGAGAAGATTCTTGTAGAAGATCACGAGTGTTCAGACTGGCAAGCTTTTCTGATGACGAAGATGTTTCCGATCTAAAAATTTATGATAATGATCGTGATTATTTCGACGATGAAATGCTGCTACTGTATTTTGATAATGACTATGACGATGAGGATGATGACATTGTTACACATTCATTCATTCATTCATTCATTCATTTATTTGTTCATTCATTCATTCATTCATTCATTCATTCATTCATTCATTCATTCATTCATTCATTCATTCATTCATTCATTCATTCATTCATTCATTCATTCATTCATTCATTCGTTCGTTCGTTCGTTCCTTCGTTTATTCATTCATTCATTTATCAGCAAGTCAGCCAGTCAATCAGTCAGCCAATCGATATATATATATTCATTTCATTCATTCACTCATTCACTCATTCATTCATTCATTCACTCATTCATTCATTCATTCATTCGTTCGTTCATTCAATCGTTCATTCATTCAATCGTTCATTCATTCAATCGTTCGTTAGTACTTTCGTTCATTCATTCATCGGTAAGTTAACCAGTAAGTAAGTCAGTCAGTCAGTCGGTTTATGTAGCTCCTCCAAGATATCTGATCTCAGCCTCGGCGAAAGAGAACAGCCGTATGGCATTAATAAAAAAAAGTGTAAGTAGCGACCCTAGACAATGGACAAAGGAAGAAGTGGCCACAGGAACCGAGACAGAGTTACACGAAGCCAGACTAAATTAACTAGCAGTATTAATATCGCTAACGAATTGGTAATTCTAACTCTATATGTGGCAATGAGTCCGAAACATAATCTGCATTGCAACGTTCTTCATAGACCCTGCGGTCCTGATGAAAACTGAGTCAGGTTTTGGTGCATCTTATGTTAATGCCTCAGACTAATGTTAATGAGCAAAGAAAGCCATTGGGACTGTTGTGGTGAAAACTTAAATGTAAGGCTTAGCAGCAGAGGCGAAAATCTATACATAACTTTGGGGGGACAGAGTACCTACGAGGGCCGGATTTTTGGGGGGGGACAGCAGGGCTTAAGTCAAAACTTTGGAGGGACTGTCCCCCTCTGTCCCCCCATGATTTACGCCACTGCTTAGCAGCCCACATGTTTCTCTGTCCTGTTCAATTTTGTAGACTAAATGGGTTGAGAACTGGTATTTCGGATGTATGCAGAATAATTTATACTGCTCGAAAAACTTCTGTATCTCGTATAATAATGTTAATTCGCTCATTCACCAGACTTCGTTACGTTTCCAATTCTCCCCGTCACTTGAAAGCTTAGGAAGTATGCCCTCGGTTCGCTAGATGGCAGGTCTATATCCACTGTGGCACACGATGGCTTTTAAAATGGAGAAAGTGACATAAATTCAGTTCAATGCGACGTCATGTTAAAGATACCCTTCGCAGACTATTGACCTAGTAGGAGAGAAACTTTTAATTAAATTTATTTTCAGTAATTAATTTTTAATTTAGTAATTCTTTATTCAGGTTATTTCAACCTGCTAAGGATCCTTTTTGCAGACACAATATAGATCTGAGCCATTGAGGCTGCATATTGTGATAGCCAGCCCGATAGGCACAAGGCACCGAAGTTAAAGTTTGTACATGCAGGTGAAGGTGACACACTGTTCACACGCGTCTACTGAAACTCCACAGATGCGTGTTTCAGAGGTCCAGAGACCAAAGATCGACTACAGCAAATGCAGCGACAGACTACTTCATAATATATCATCCCAGAATGTGTGACCTCACAGCGTTAAGCTTTTGACAAAACTAATCGGTTAAACAGGTGCGCGGGGCTTGGATCGGTTCAACGTCTAAACGTTTGTCAGGCAGGCAGACAGCTACGGTGGATGGTGTTTGGAAGTTGAGCGACAAAGAAGATAAGGAAGGGTGACAAGTTCTTGTGTTGGCAAATTCAGAAAGTCGAAATGCCAAAATCCAGACGAGAACGATTAGAAATACTCACATCTGAAATAAGACAATCACTAAATGTAAGAAAGTAAATGTTTCTTTTGGTCTCGTTTATCGGTTTTTACTACATTTGTGGAATTAACTGTTTCTATAATAATAATAATAATAATAATAATAATAATATGTACAATGAAATATCGAAATTTAAACAATTCCTTGATTAAAAATTTTCGAAAAAGCGAAAATTTCCCTTTTTCCGTCCTCAACATACACATGGTAATCTTAAAAGATATTATTTTGTACATCATCGAGAGACGAGCTCTCAGATGTCCCCTAAACCAGACTGAGTGTCATTTCCAAACAAGTAGAGATATCCTGCAGTCAGTCACCAAATGGGAATCTGATCGTTAAGACCTAATAATTGAAAATTGCGTCTCTCTGCCAGGAATCAAGGTAAAAGTTACAGTCATCCGACGGCATTTTCAAAACGATGACATTTGGTTGGAGCTTCCATGCATGTCATCTCATCGCAATCTTCTCCACTGATGTGTGTTAGTTTTTTGCTTAAGCACATGCAAGACTAACCACCAGTAGTAAACGTAGACTGGATTGGCGAGATCTACTATAAGAGAAATTGTTTGCAGTGACTATCAAACCAATAGCGAACGACATTATTTTCGCTCAGAGACATCAAAATTGGGCGTGGTCATTGTTAAGTAGGTCATGCGGCAAAGAATTCACCAATTACATTTGCCGGACTCCGTGACATATATATCTACCGGTGGGTGTGACCTACATAAACTGGATTTCATTGGACGACGCAACAGATCTGTTTCTTTGATCTCGTGTGTTTCTTAGGCGAACTTTCCAGATTGTTCTCTTCCTTCTTTCTGTACAACAGCGGCTCTTCCGCCTCTCCGTTCCTCACGGGTGCAGACGACAGTTCCTTCGAAGCGACTTTCTGTGGAGTGGCGGAAGGGCTTTCCGGTGAAACGACCGCCAGCCCTCCTTCACCGTTGGTTAGTCCAGCGGCCAACTCGGAGGCCTGGGGTTCGGTGGCGTCGTCGCCTGCCGTGACTGGATGCAGTTCTGGGTCGCTCGTGCTCTGCTGTTGTTGCTGGTCGACTGGGATTTGATCGGGATCGGCGATGCGAACGTATGTCCGCAGAATGGTCGAATGGGCGATGATGTAGTCGGCCTTGCGACGTAGTTCTCCGTCGAAAAGGAACGGATTGTCTTGACTCTCGTTGCTGAAAGAAAAGAAACACTTACGTTAGACGTTTCGCACCCACCATGAAAGTAACTTAGGTGTTTCGTAAATTTAGTACAACGCTGTAATCAATGTAATGAAAAATTGGGGTCGTTGAGTGCATAATGTTTAAGAGGCTAAGGGCATCGTTCATTTTAAACACTTGATCCGTGCACACGCAATGAATATTATTATGTACTTCTTATAGTGCTGAACTTCATTCTATTGACTATGTCTGTAATTCAATTTAAATTGTACTGCTTGATACAACTACAAGGCTTTAATGCTTGTTACACTGAATGTTCCCTGTTTTGCCCAGTGCCTCGTTGTTTTCATGTTCCTATATGAGGCTATGACAGTTCTCAGTTTTGTTAGTATTTGATTTTTGGTTCTTTTTGTGTCTGTTTCAATTTATTGATTTAGTTGAGTATGGATGGAATTCCTCTACCGTCCATTTAGTTATCGAAAACAAGCAGCTAGTTTTGCTACATATTCAACGCAATTAGGCCCCTATTCAGCGGGACTTGTCCCTTCGGGTGTGCCCTTTGCTCCCACTTACCATCTCTTCATAAATAAACTTTTCTGATCATCTACAGTTCTACACTATGCGTATGAAAATTTTATTTACTGTTGTTTCATGTTACTCATTCTTTTTGTTTCTGGGAACAATAAATTGAAATTGAAATTGAACTTATTTACTTCTTTATTTGGAAAACTGTATCTTAAGGCGTCCGCCTAGTCAAAACATAGTTACAGCGAACCTAATAATGGATGGAAGGAGGCAAGTTCAAAGTCGATGGACCCGCCATGTTGCCTATGATGTAGGGCATCTAATGATTCTAATCTGTTGTTGATTTTTCGCATTTTCACTTTTTTTCAGGCATGCATACACACACACTACATACATACATAAACACATGCATACATACACACACAGCCAGAGAATGGGCTCTACTTGTTTCGATTGCGCTGTGCCTATCGCCGGCTGTGACGGAGTCCTTTCGTTGGGCGTTACCGTGTTTTGCGAGTGCTTCTGCGATGGCTGCAGAGTTGGTCTGCGTGCCAGGTTCCCTTTATGTAACGTCAACTGTCAACCGTTGAAAGGCCTTTGTCAGCCGAGAGCTGTGTGTGCCCTTCTCCCTTGTGTCAACACTTCCCATGAACTGGAGCAGCGTTTGATTATCAGCGCTTTCGGGAAGTTCCAAGGAGACCGCTGCGGCAACTGCTCAGATCAATCGATCCATTCATGCAATAATGAATTGATGGATGCATGAATCCATCTATCAATGCATCTCTGCACGCTTACATGCATCCATAAATACTACTGCTACTACTCCTCCTCCTACTACTACTACTACTACTACTACTACTACTACTACTCCTACTGCTACTGCTACTGCTGCTGCTGCTGTTGCTGCTGCTGTTGCTGCTGCTACTGCTACTGCTACTGCTACTGCTACTGCTACTGCTGCTGCTACTACTACTACTGCTGCTGCTGCTGCTGCTGCTGCAAAATACCTGATAGCGCTGTGACTATCAGTTTTTTTTGGTTACTAATAAACGAATATAATAATAATGCTATGTATACTACTACTGCTACTATCATTGACACCTTGGTAGAGTCATCTCGTCCTAGATCTGCCGAGGCTGCGGGTGCTGCTGCTGAAATACCAGCAGACAAAAAAAAATCATCTATAGTAAACTGCATGGTGTTCTGCCCGTATCCTGCTCTGTGCCTTTGGCCTTTAAAACTCTTGGCCCAATGAAAATGACGAAGGCATGACTTTCTTCAATAACCTTGACCACCGCCTTGCCCAGATAACTGAAGACATCAGAGAAACTACATTTCTCTACCAGGGCTTATCTGTCGCCATCCAACGCCTTAACGCAATCGCTTTTCACAGCACTTTTGGCACTCAGCACGACATCAACAAAGACTAGCCATCGCAGAAAAATGCTTCCCTAATTTTTTAAACATCTGAAGAACTATATACGTACCTCATGTAAAAAAAATAATAATTACAATAATAACAATAACACTAACAAGAATAATAACAATAATAATACTAATAGATAATCGCGTCATATTTTAAACTAAGCCTGCAATCCAACTGTTTATATCCGCTTTCTGAGTCTATAGCCTACTCAAAAGGGGCGTAAGTCTAAAATGTCCCATTGGAACCCACGAATGATTGGAAAATTTGCAGGTGCAAGTAAAAACCCGTCCCATGGGTTGGATTTATGGGCGGAACGGATCCGATGCCAAAGTCTACATATAGCAGGAGACCACACGCGGAGCCTATAATCGAAAATAAGCCATTAGCCATTACGTCGTCTGAGATAATCGATTGGTCCACTAGAGGTCGCTGCCTGCTGGCCTATCTGGCATCGTGGCGACATCTGTGGAAAATAAAACGTCCAATATATGTTTATGTATATGTAAATAAATATATATTATATATATGTAATGTATATATATATATATATATCTAAATATATATTGTGGGGCGCATTGGTGTAGATTTATGTTCGGTGCTTTGCAACCGGAGGGTTGCGGGTTCGAATCCACCTCAAGGGGGTATATTTGGTGCCTTGCAGCCGGAGGGTTGCGGGTTCGAATCTACCTCAAGCCGCCGCGTAGGGACCATGGGCAAGTCCTTCACGTCGCAATTGCTCGATGCGCTCCACGTGAAACTCCGATTCAGTGTCCGCGCTGTAGTCGGGAGCGCCATCTGAGGAAAATCTTGAAGGGGCGCTATATATATATCTGAAATTATATATGAATGATATATATATATATATATAAAAATATAATTATATATGCAACACTACATTCTGCTTTCTGCATTATTTTTATTTTTATTATTTCTCATAATTCTAGGTATTTATATGCGTTTCTCTTTTATGTATTTTTTCTTTCGTTTCTTTATGCCATATGGCTTATTTATGCATCAACTCATCCATATTTCAATCCTTCCATTTATAAATCCAGTAACCCATGAATCTGCGAGCCCATCCGTCCGTCTATATGCCGATCCGTTTATCCTTTTATCCATCCATTCATCTGTCCGTCCATCCATCCATCCATCCATCCATCCATCCATCCATCCATCCATCCGTCCGTCCGTCCGTCCGTCCGTCCGTCCGTCCATCCATTCATCTGCCCATTCATCCATCCGTTCATACACCCATACATATACAGTATACATACATATTACATAGGCCTACACTGGGGAATATAAGAATTCACGGTTGAAAAACACACGCCAGATTTAAGCTGAGCAAACTGACATTCAATTTACTCTCCGATCAGTTTTCCACATATCTCAATTTCCTGGATCCGCCCTGCGCTGGGTACGCCCTTATAGGCTTACATGTGTAGTAAATAAATATTAAAAACATCATCCATACGTCCGTCCGTCCGTCCGTCTGTCCGTCCGTCCGTCCGTCCGTCCATCCATCCACCCATACATCCATCTGCCTTTGCGAAGGTCACGTGAATGCTGAAACTCCAGAAATTAGCTCCTCACTGCTGCTAATATTGGAACTCAGACACTGGCAGTCTGGCACACAAAGCAGTCATAAATCATTAACCATATCGAACGACGTACAAAGGTCTTCATGACAGACAGATATATTGACAGACATATATATATATATACATGTACATTTACATAGATATACATAGGTAGACAGACAGACAGACAGACAGACAGACAGACAGACAGACAGACAAACGGACGGACGGACGGACTGACAGACATTTATACGGACGAAGGCGGACAGACATACAGACAGTAGACAGGACGGACGGACGGACGGACCGACAGACAGACAGACGGCACAGGACGGACGACGGACGGACGGACCGACAGACGGACAGACGTGCAAAGGTCCTCGGACGGACGGACGAACGGACGGACGGACCGAGACAGACAGACAGACGTGCAAAGGTCCTCGGACGGACGGACGAACGGACGGACGGACCGACAGACAGACAGACGTGCAAAGGTCCTCGGACGGACGGACGAACGACGGACGGACCGACAGACAGACAGATGTGCAAAGGTCCTCGGACGGACGGACGAACGGACGGACGGACTGACCGACAGACAGACGTGCAAAGGTCCTCGGACGGACGGACGAACGGACGGACAGACCGACAGACAGACAGACGTGGCAAAGGTCCTCGGACGGACGGACGAACGGACGGACGGACCGACAGACAGACAGACGTGCAAAGGTCCTCGGACGGACGGACGAACGGACGGACGGACCGACAGACAGACTGACACGTGCAAAGGTCCTCGGACGGACGGACGAACACGGACGGACCGACAGACAGACAGACGTGCAAAGGTCCTCGGACGGACGGACGAACAGACGGACGGACCGACAGACAGACAGACAGACGTGCAAAGGTCCTCGGACGGACGGACGAACGGACGGACGGACCGACCGACAGACAGACAGACGTGCAAAGGTCCTCGGACGGACGGACGAACGGACGGACGGACCGACAGACAGACAGACAGACGTGCAAAGGTCCTCGGACGGACGGACGAACGGACGGACGGACCGACAGACAGACAGACGTGCAAAGGTCCTCGGACGGACGGACGAACGGACGGACGGACCGACAGACAGACAGACGTGCAAAGGTCCTCGGACGGACGGACGAACGGACGGACGGACAGACAGACGCGCAAAGGTCCTCGGAGACAGACAGACAGACAGACAGACGTGCAAAGGTCCTCGGACGGACGGACGAACGGACGGACGGACCGACAGACAGACGTGCAAAGGTCCTCGTGGACGGACGAACGGACGGACGGACGGACAGACATGACAGACGTGCAAAGGTCCTCGGACGGACGGACGGACGGACGAACGGAGGGACCGACAGACAGACAGACGTGCAAAGGTCCTCGGACGGACGGACGAACGGACGGTCCGACCGACAGACAGATGTGCAAAGGTCCTCATGTGACAGACAGACAAAAATGATAGACAGAGATATAGATTGACAGACAGATATATGGAAAGACAGACAGCTATATAGACAGACAGACAGCTAGACAGACAGATATATAGATTGACAGACAGATATACATGTACAGATAGACATACATACATGTACATACATAAAGACAGAGACAGACAGAGAGATAGACCGACAGAGATGTAGACTGACAGACAGACAGAGATATAGATAGGCAGACAGACAGACAGACAGCTATATAGACACACATACAGACAGACAGATAGACAGACAGACACAAACACAGACAGCAGATGAACTGAGGCAAGAAGTCCTTGGCTAAGGGCAGAGACATACAGGGCAGAACGAAGTATGGCAGAAACATAACAGTGGGTTTTCATGTGTTGTTCTTTGATCTTGAAAGAATCTCCTCTTGTCCTCTGGTTCATTCACCAATCGGATTGTTTTCATGCAGATAGAATTTCATAAAGTTCATCGTGAACGTACTTTGCTTTACAATGTGCGCATTGGCAACAATATCAAATAAAGTACAACATATTAACTCCAGTTTACATGAATAGGCCTATGTTAGTAAATTCTAGGGAATGAATCGTTGAAGATTCTTTTACTGTAGCATTAAATAACAGAACGCGGGCAGTGAATGTACACAGACATTCGAGAATGCAATGCCAACAGATTCCTATATTATTCAAAGAACTGGGATCAATAAAATCCTAAAATAATTACTTAGATGTCTTAAAAATAGATTTCACGATCATCGAAGGCCTCTAAAACTAATATCATATAAGTTCTATCCACTGTTTGTCCGCCGCAGGGTATGGTCTGTGAGGATGGCGGTACTTCCCGCAGTGTTTTTAACCATTTCCCAGAAGAAACACATTTCGATATACAATTCGCCGCTGGGAAATAATTCCTTACTTCTGAGGATTCAACGCTTCGATGCCTGACACGCGTGAGTCAGATAGAGGAGGCTCAGACTCTTTCGATTAAACCTCCATTTGGCTGGCGGATTCTTCTTTCATCGCGTCTATACACAACGTTGAGGTCATTTTCATCATGTAATCTTAAGAGCCCAATAATCAATTCCCGCAGACATGTAGGCCTATACTTAAGTATTCTTGTCTTCATCCGCCAATATAGCTTGTTTGAAGTCAAAACCAAGCAAGGCATTCCGCTTTTCAACATGGTTCTTAGCTCCTGCTAATACTAACGGTCCGACGCAGATTTTTCCATCGTTCTGTAAACACAGATGAGGCGTTGAAACCAAATAAACTTCTACCTGCATCTGTCTTTTTTTCTAGTAATGTGGTGAAAGATAATCTAAATACGACTTAGCACTGTTTGCGCCCGAGTTGTCTTGAATTTCTTATGTAAAGTAAATTTAAATACGACGCAATGTGCTTCAGGTCGAGTCATTTTTGCATCATTCCAAGTACGCATGTTGCGTTCTTTCTCCGTTGATTTCATCCACTAAAGACGTTTAACCGCATCTAAATCAGTATTGTAATAATTTTTATTGATTGTGATTACAGGGTGTAGGCCTACGTATAGAAGTCATCGGAGAACAATAATTAGCCCTTAATTTCGGCAAAAACCCAAAGAAAACCGATGACAACAATAGTTAATTATTTACACAAAAATCGTAAATTTCAAATATCTACACGCCATCGCAAAGTAATACAATTATTAAGTTAACAGTGTCTACTTACTAAGCCCAATGTACCCCGACAGAACCATAATTTTATGGTGTAGTACAATGCCCCACTATCCCTGTGCACAGAGAAGTCCCTCTCTTTGCCAGCGTGTTCTTAAAGGCCGTGAGACATTCTGGGGAACTTATTTTAGTAGTCGCGTCAACATTTTAAAGACATCTTTTAACTCTCATACACTTTCGTCAATCTCGAACGGCATGTTTATTTCAACGTATGCGTTTATCCCTTTAATTATATCCTCGATTATCCAATACTAAAGACAGTTCCTCGTTTAAAAATTGGATCTATACATGTATGTTACCTTTAAATCTCTGTTCGCCTCTAAAATAAAATATTTCCTGAAATTTCTATGACTTATCGTCTGTCACACTCATTAAAATGGGAATCGGTTATTTTAAAAATTTACTAAAGTAAACTACTAAATTATTCTTTTATAAGATTTTATCAGAATGGGTACAGGTTTCCCTCCTTCCTTCCCATTCCTAAATTATATTACCGTGGCTGACTATCGTGTGTCAACGGTGGGCAATCACTCTTGCGAATTTTCTGCTGCATGGTAAAAATCAGCCATGCAGCGTATAACGGCCAATCGGTTTCAGTGACTCAGGACCCGGTTTAAATCATCGGAATGCGTCCAATCGACTCAGACACGCTGAAGCAGATGTCACGGAAGTTCTGGAGATGGCGATAGAACATTATCTCGGCAGAACATACACTGCAGGCAGGACGGAGTAAACGCCATCAAGCGAAGAAAAATTTCACATTCACCCATCGGTTTTTCTTTCTCACGATGCGTAATCATAAACATCGTTCCCATATACAGATCTATTTGTGAGTCGAGGGCTCGGGCTTATTAACCCTAACCCTAACCGTAGCCCTAACCATAACCATAAACTATCTCAAACCTTAACTCTAGTCTTAACTCTCACCCTAACCCGGGTTTATTTTATTCACAGGCGATCAGTCATTTCGATGGCGGCTTAGCGCTGAGGCATATATTCTTGAAAGTAGTGTGGCTCAACGCTCCTGAAAGCAACCTTGTCTGGCATTAGAGCACAGTAGAGTGGGCCTATACTCGTGGACAGCAGTCAGGCATGCCAGGCACGTCTATCCCAGGATATCATAAAAGCCACAATAACTAACAGACAGTAGCCGACCGTATGTAGCAATGTTTATGATAGTACTAGCCACGTCAATAAGCATCTGTTATGATGGTGGCGATGGTCACGTGATGGTGATCACGTGGTGGTGGTCACGTTGTGGTAGTCACGTGGTGGTGGTTGTCTTGCGATCTTTTAAATGGCACATATAACTATCCAAATACATCAAAATAGATGACTGTGATGATGATGATGATGTTGTTGTTGATGATGATGATGATAATAATAATGATGATGATGATGATGATGATGATGATGATGCTTGTTGTTGTTTTGCTGTTTTGTTGCGATGATGATGACAATGATGATGATGATAATGATGATGATGATGATGATGATGATGATGATGATGATGATGATGATGATGATGATGATGATGATGATGTTGTTGTTGTTGTTGTTGTATTGTTGCGATGAGATGATAATGATAATTAGGAAAAGGAGGAGAAGAAGGAGGGGAGAAGGATGCTACTGATGATGTCTGTGCATTGCAGATATCTGCACAATGGTCCCCTACCACGCGGGCCACAGGCACAGACCCGAAAACTAGCAGCGCTGAACGCTATAGCCGC
This sequence comes from Aporrectodea caliginosa, assembly GCA_020284085.1. Taxonomy (NCBI): domain Eukaryota; kingdom Metazoa; phylum Annelida; class Clitellata; order Crassiclitellata; family Lumbricidae; genus Aporrectodea; species Aporrectodea caliginosa. The sequence goes on along the minus strand of JACEVL010000132.1, from coordinate 674,326 downwards.
CTCTCTCTCTCTCTCTCTCTCTCTCTCTCTCTCTCTCTCTCTCTCTCTCTCTCTCTCTCTCTCCCTCTCCCTCTCTCTCTTCAATCGATGAGCCACCAAATGCCATGAATCCAAAGTCCGCCGCTTTAACTTCGCCATCCGACGCAGCTCAACTGGCAGCCGACCTGACCTTCATCTATTTCATATTGCACAACAACATCAGACCATGATTCGTTTCTCCTTATACGGACCTTTGCTTGTTTTCAACATCATTCGTTCTCTGCAGTTTAGGAACCGCTGGCTGGGTATCTTAAGTGGTACAGTCGACTGTCTGCTTTCAAAGTGGATAAACCAAGATTGTATCCCATTGTGACGATATCAAACATGCATCTGTCGCATTTTAGGGGGTCTTAAAATTGAGCAGCTGCTCCGAAATATATAAGAAACTATGGCAAAGATTGTGGCCAAGATGAGGAAAACTAATATTAAACTGCCGAAAATTTACCACTGATGTATTATTACAGTAGTTTTATATAGCGCCCCTTCAAGACAGTCTACTCAGGAGCGTAGGTAAAGGAGTAACGCATTTAGTCACTGGCTCATATAGCTTCGTGCGAATAACTTGTATGGTGACATACCGTAAGCATTGGAAACGAGATATAGTCTCCTAAACATTGAATACTGTTTACAAACTTCGAAGTTAAGACTTATGAAAAAGAAACGGATTTGGTTCCCTGTAGGCCTATACCGTAAATCTAAATTAAAAATGAAATGAACATGAAAAGCGCTACGTCAAATCAGATGGGTTGTCCAGATACTTGATATATGAAAATCGGGATTTACTGTATCTGTAGTAATCAACGTTCAACAATAATTTGTAATCAATCAAGAATAATTTGTAATCAATCAAGAATAATTTGTAATCAATCAAGAATAATTTGTAATCAATCAAGAATAATTTGTGATCATTATGAATAAACTTAATATGTAAATGTAATCAATGTTCAAATTCAATCTGGGAGTAACAATCAGTTTATAGAGATCTTGCGCAGAATGCTGCGTGTGATAGGGCTACCGGCGTGGAAGCCAGTCACAAAATCTATCCCATAAAAACGTCGGCAGGAGGCGGTACATCCACCGCCTTAGGCTATCGCTCTTATTGTTCGCACTTATTTACTCTGCGTATACTCAGTTTTCCTGCATAACATTACTTTATCTCACTAGCTATTCGTCAGTCAGTCAGTCAGTCAGTCAGTCAGTCAGTCAGTCAGTCAATCAATCAATCAATCTACCCGTCTGTCGGCATGCATGTATGCAAGACTGTTGCTTGCCTGCCTGTCTGTCTGTCTGTTTGCTATTTATCATTCGATCGACCGATTCAATCACCAGGCTGCCTAGCTATCCAGCAGTATGACGTTAACTGGGGATCTCTTTACCACTGCAAATGACTCCAGTTAAGCTGCGATTATACACGTATGGACAATAACATACTTAATCATATCTTTAAATTAGGCCACTGTAGTTTTTAATTTTCAGGCGTGGACAAGCAATCAAGTCTCCGGACAACTGATACCAAAACTGATTAAATGTGGCATATACGGTATGTCTAATGTAGGTTACAATTCCTCGCGTATACATCGAACTGCTAATACATTCCCAAAGTAATCGGTAAAGCCAGCTGTAGGCGGTGTTATCGCTCCCCAGTCCTCGTCAGCCTCTCGGCCTATGGTGTTTGATATTGCAGGCTGCAAACCCTCCGGCCGGATATCAAGAATCTGATATTATAACGGATGCATGATATCCGGAAGCATTTTCTGAATACATGCCGGAGGCTTCGAAAGTTCGCAGGAATGTGTCTACATGCGTTTTATAGGATGCTGCTGCTTTTTGCTGTAGAAAAATCTCTCTGAGCAAACTTCACAGCGGGCAAAAGTTTCGCTTATAGAGTAACCGATGGAAGATGGAGAAGAAGAGCAGGAGGAACAGCAGAGGAAGGAACAGCGGAAGGAGGAAGAGCGGACGGAGGAAGAGCGGAAGAAGGAAGAGCGGAAGGAGGAAGAGCGGAAGAAGGAAGAGCAGAAGGAGGAAGAGCAGAAGAAGGAAGAGCGGAAGGAGGAAGAGCATAATGAGGAAGAGCGAAAGGAGGAAGAGAGGAAGAAGGAAGAGCGGAAGGAGGAAGAGCGGAAGGAGGAAGAGCGGAAGGAAGAGGACAGAAAGAGCGGAAGGAGGAAGAGCGGAAGGAGGAAGAGCGGAAGAAGGAAGAGCGGAAGGAGGAAGAGCGGACGGAGGAAGAGCGGAGAGGAGGAGGAAGGGAGGAAGAAAAGGAGGAAGAGCAGGAGGAGAAAGAGCGAAAGGAGGAAGAGCGGAGGAAGAAAGAGCAGAGGAGGAAAGAGCAGAAGAAGAAAGAGCGGAAGGAGGAAGAGCGGAAGGAGGAAGAGCGGAAGAAGGAAGAGCAGAAGGAGGAAGAGCAGAAGAGGAAGAGCGGAAGGAGGAAGAGCATAATGAGGAAGAGCGAAAGGAGGAAGAGTGGAAGAAGGAAAAGGAGGAAGAGCGGAAGGAGGAAGAGCGGAAGGAGGAAGAGCGGAGGAAGGAAGAGAGGGAGAGCGGAAGGAGGAAGAGCGGAAGGAGGAAGAGCGGAAGAAGGAAAGAGCGGAAGGAGGAAGAGCGGACGGAGGAAGAGCGGAAGAAGGAAGGAGAAACGAGCAAGAAGAGGAAGGAGGAGGAAGAGCGAAAGGAGGAAGAGCGGAAGAAGAAAGAGCAAGGAAGGCAGGAAGAAGGAAGAGCGGAAGGAGGAAGAGCGGAAGAGAAGAGGAAGAAGGAAAAGCGGAAGGAGGAAGAGCATAATGAGGAAGAGCGGAAGAAGGAAGAGCGGAAGGAGGAAGAGCGGAAGAAGGAAAAGAGGAGGAAGAGCAGAAGAAGAAGAGCGGAAGAAGGAAAAAGCGGAAGGAGGAAGAAGGAAGAAGAGCGGAAGAAGGAGGAAGAACGGAAGGAGGAAGAGCGGAAGGAGGAAAAGAAGGAGGAAGGAGGAGGAGAGCGGAAGAAGGAAAAGCGGAAGGAGGAAGAACGGAAGGAAAGAGCGGAAGAAGGAAAAGCGGAAGGAGAAGGAGGAAGAGCGAAAGAAGGAAAAGCGGAAGGAGGAAGAGCAGAAGGAGGAAGATTAGAAGAAAGAAGAGCGGAAGGAGGAAGAGAAGTAGGAGGAAGAGCAGAAGGAGGACGAGCAGAATGAGGAAGAGCGGAAGGAGGAAGAGAAGAGCGGAAGAATGAAGAGCGGAAGGAGGAAGATGCGGATAAAGAGGAGGATGAAAAGGATAGAAGTATCTGGTGCCGAGATGCCGCATGCAAACGCCTTCTGAACTAATTACACATGATCAGATGCCGGTAATTGATCTCAAACGACATACCAGACAGAAGAAACTGTGGACGGGGCCAACCCAACCCACTGCTGCTGCTGCTGCTGCTGCTGCTGCTGCTGCTGCTGTTAAAAGACCACGTGGATGCGATATAAGTGACAGACATTAAACATAACAACCCTCACCATGAAACGAAACGCTTATCCAACCGCCACTCAAGGTCCTTAGCCATCGGAGTCAAAGTCTGGGTCTATGTTGTGGAATCCTGCCGCTAGATGCCGCGATGGAATGAATGACGAAGGCAAAACGCTAGTATCCAAACAAACTATGCTCTTAGATGCAGCTGTTATTGCAACCAGAGATTTATATAGCGCCTTTTAATCTTCTAATCTTCAACATCATCGCACACCGACAATATGCTATAGAAATGTAGCAATCCTAATCGAAGCTCAAATAGCACGGAAGGCCTTCAACTCTTCATCGGCAAGCTGTTTCACGTATACACAAAGAACAGAGCAAACGAATTCTTGTTCCTCTCTGATTGATGACAGGTTTATCTGATTTCGTTTCTTTGTCAGGAAAAATGAATCGGAAAACAGTTGAAACACATCCTTTTGGGGTATAGTCTGAACTTTTCCCCAATCTCATCGCTGTCCGAAAATCAGTAAAATCGAACATACGCGTTCATGAGCAAAATCTACTGGTAATAAAAATCTTGCGTCTTCTTCGTTAATACATTATCTGGACGTTGAACCGAAAACCTAATTGAGTTGAATATCTTTATTCAGTGACTATAAATAAAGGACCGGAATTTTCTGTAAACACATTCAGTTCCGTTATCTTTTATTATGGTTCGCTGATTATTAGTCCGTCTGACTACATTGCCATAAGTCAATGTACGCTGATATGGATGTCTATATCACTGTCTTTCTGGCTCGCTGTCTGTCTGTCTGTTTGTCTTTCATTCTATTTGTCTGACTGTATGTATGTACGTATGTTTGTATGTATGTATGTATGTATGTATGTATGGCATGTATGTATGTATGTATGTATGTATGTATGTATGTATGTATGTATGTATGTATGTATGCATGCATGCATGCATGCATGTCTGTATGTATGTATGTATGTATGTATGTATGTATGTATGTATGCATGCATGCATGCATGTGTCATGCATGCATGCATGCATGCATGCATGTATGTATGTATGTATGTATTTATGTATGTATGTATGTATGTATGTATGTATGTATGTATGTATGTATGTATGTATGTATGTATGTATGTATATATGTATGTATGTATGTAGGGGAGACCGGGACTCATTGGGACACGGGGCACAGTGGGACATCGATCATTACTTCATTTGTATTCATTTTTGGTAAACATGGTCTATGGACAGATCATAGCTTCCTTTCGGTTTAATATCCTCATGTGAAGAAAGCATTAGTTGTTTATCACTTGACAAGACAGGTGTAGAGAAAGAACAATCAATATAGTATAGATTTATTTTATAAAGGTGCCATTAAGAAATGATTGACAGCTAACAGACCTAAGGGAGCGGAGGCGGAGGCCACGCCTGTCAAAGTGTGGAGGGGAGAGAAGGCAGAGAAGAGAGCAAGGCAAGAGGGAACGAATCGCAGGGTGCGATGGGGGGGCGAAGGAGTTGATTGACAGGCGGTGGTGGATAGAAAACTTGAGGGACTCTTGAAGAGGGATTCGCAGCAGGGGAGCCGGAGAGAGAAGACGGGCTCGGCGGATCGGAAAGGGAGAGTAACGGACGATGCCGCTCTTTTTATAAGTTGTTTCAAGTATGCAGTTTTTTGATATATGAGGTAATAAATAATAACCAGAAAACGAAAACCATCGTGCTCTTATTCTGTTAACCAGTCTCAGTGAATTAGTTAAAGACCGACGCGCTCCCGAAGAGATATAGCCTGCGCTCAGCCACATAGTACCGCTACCACCATAACTGAAACGATAGTAGAAGAAACATCTTTTTCAGTACATTGTGACAGCAGGGATTTGTTGAGAGATCGGGCAGAAGTACGACGCTGCCTGTCTATATGAACAAATAAATCGAACAGAGACTTTGACGGCGATTCTGAGGAGAAGACGAAACAATTCACCGAGGAGGAAGGGACTGGATTTTAGTTTGAGACGAGACAGAAGTACGACGCTGTTTCTCTCTACTAAACAATAGAACAGAGACTTTCTCCTACACACGCATCTCAACAGAAACGACGCAACCTGTTGGGCGACACGTATCTAAAAAAATATCGAGGAGGAACGGAAGGACGGGAAGCGAGAGGAGGAGAACAGCTACAGCGGCGAAACTCGGGATCCACGCGGAACTTGGACGTGACGACGTCAGCAGGACCACGTTGGCGACCATCCCTGGAGAAGAAGGACGACGAACGACGAAGGATCAGCGAATACGGCGCCGAGCTTCCGGAATTCTCAGAGGACGCGAGCAACCTTCGGGGCTACACGTCCAGAGAAAGCTGAAGAATAAACCGGGTGAGCCTTATAACACCAGTTGTGTGAATGAAGCCATGTAATGCTGTGTTAGGTTGGCTGAGACTGTTATCGTGAGCGTTTTTAATTGTGTTTGACGAATATAGAGTGGGAAGCTGTTTAAAACGTGTAAACTGTGCGGATGCAAATGAAGTAGAGTTAAAGGAAAGTTGTTGTTTAAAGATAAAGTGAAAGTAGTTTATAACTACAGTTTGCCCTGTTGGCAGAGTGATCGTTTTATCGTAAGCCCTGTTGGCTGCTTATAAGTGCAGGTGATTTCAGTGCACACACCGTACACTTCATAATGTTTGGAAAGATGAAGAAAGGACAGTTGGAGGAAGAATGCGAGAAAAGAAATATAAATCACCATGGGCTAACTCGGAAGGCGATGATTGCCACGTTAGAAGAATACGAAAAAAATGGACCCGAAGAAGAAGAGGAGGAAGCTGAGACAGAGGAGGAAGTAGGGGGAGACCAGATGAAACTTAAACTGATCCAAGCAGAAAAGGAACGGATGCAGGTAGAGATGGAGTTGCTACAGACAAAGGCACAATTAGGCCTGTTACAGTCTAGTGCTTCTGTTGCTGCGACTGAACTATCTACCCCTTCTACTTACACTAAACTGCCTAACATGACCGAGGGAGAGGATCCAGCAGCATTCTTTCTTTCTTTCGAAAAGGTTGCTTGCCTTCAAGGCATTGACGAAAGCAAATGGGCCAGAATTCTGCCATCCCTACTAAACTCACAAATGCGTTTGCATTTTAACAGGTTGCCAATGGAAACCTGTACAGATTACAGACAGACAAAAACAGCCCTGATGCATGCTTGTCGTATGAATGCGAAACATTATTTAGAACGGTTTAAAACGATGCATAGATCTGGAAGGCAGACATATGCACAGTTACTAGAGAACTTGAAAGACACTTTTGATTACTACTTGGAATGCAAGGGAGTGAATGATTTCATAAGCCTAAAGGACGATATTATTCTCGAGAGATTACGTGAGTCTTTAGCACCTGAAACAAGGTATTTCGTTGAGGCACGTAAACCCAAGACCTCAGTGGAGCTGGCTAACTACGCAGACTTGCAGTTTGAATGTGCTATAGAAGGGAGAATGCAAGCCCAACGAGACCACAGGCCTGCGCAAAAATTTAAGTCGCAGGGTGCTGAAACGAGAGAAAGCCAGTGGGGAGGAAAACCACCCTTCAATAGAGAGGCCCAGGGATATAAGCCTCTTGAAAGAGAGCAGGGTGCAAGACCAATGCACTCATGGCAGGGTAGTCACCCACAGGGCACTGGACACACCTATAGAGGCAATGCAAGCAAAATAAACTCTTACGGTCATGCACATGTTAGATTTGTGAAACCTAAGACTAAGTTGGAAAGGGTTATTGAGTACCAAAGACAATTCACAATACCAGTGTACGTCAATGGGGCACTTATTAACGCCTTGAGGGACAGCGGATCACAGTGTACACTGATAGACGCTGAATTAGCTAGAGGTAATTCATCGGCCATGAATGGGGACCCAATAACCGTTCAATGCGCATTTGGCACAGTAAAATGCTTTGCAACATGTGTAGTTCAAATCTCTTCACCAAATTTCGGCACAGACCGCGAGATAACTGTAAAGGCAGGAATAATACCAGGGTTAGGCGTTAAGATGTTAATTGGACACGATGTATTCGTGGAAAATCGGGATCTGAAGGACCCCGTGGCGCCAAATAAATGTGCTATGGACAATGACGAAAAACCCCAGCATGCACAATCACTAATTGCAACGAGACAGCATGATTATAACGATAGCGGTCCACGACGCGGGAGGGATGAAGACGGGTCTAGACCGATACCGAGACGCGGGGGGGTAGAAACGAGCCCGACCGCAGACGAATTAGCTGAACTACGCCCAAGGGAAAGAGGTTCAAAGGCACAGGTTGTAAAACAAGATGACGACCATGGGGTAACACGAGAAGCCCCAATCGTTGACGCGACACCCGCAGTAATTGAAATAAATCACCGGAAGGGACCGGACGACGTAAATGACCAGGCTCGGCAGACTTCCGAAGACGCACGGAGGCAGGGAAGTCATAAACAAGACCACAGACGCACAGAGGTACAGAGAGCAGCCGCGGATGCCACATCTGCTAATAATAATGAAACCCAACACGTTTCAGCGGAAGAGGCTGATAGCGAAGAAAATCAAATGATTGATGGGGTCTGCGGGAGAGATCAGGAGGGCGATCATACATGGTGTGAAAATGGCGGACATCAGACGAAGCCGACAGACGCAGCCGACGAGTTTAGCGATAGCGACGACCACCAGGCGGCGTCTATAGAAGCAGACGATGAAAACCAGATGGTTGAAAACGGCGACATATTGATAAATGACGAGACGGAATCGTTCAAACAGGCACAGATAACTGACCAGACTTTAAGTGATTTATGGACGGCAGCGAAGGAGGGAAACGGCAGGTACAAGATAGACGGAGGTCTATTGTATAAACAGAGTAATGGAAAAGAGACCGAAGAGGGAACGGAAACCCGAGATAAATTGCTCCTACCCATAAGTTACAGACAGAAGGTACTAAAATTGGCACATGATTCACCATGGGCGGGCCACAGAGGAATAAAAGCAACAACAGCACGCATCGCAAAGGCATTTTGCTGGCCATCGATGACGTCAGACATACAGGCCTACGTCAGAACGTGTCCAGAATGCCAAAAAACGGCCATAGTTAAGACGGCCGAAAGAGTGCCACTTGTAGAAGTGCCAGTTATAGACGAACCATGGAACAAAATCGTGATGGATGTCTTAGGCCCAATATCTCCTAAGTCATCCTCGGGTAAAAGCTTTGTCCTAATCATTGTGGAACAGGCAACGCACTGGCCAGAATTTATACCCATGTCTAGAGTGACAGCGAAAAACGTAGCAAAAGCACTAATGGAAGTCTTTGCTAGGACAGGCATTCCAAAAATAATACAATCGGACAACGGAACCCATTTCAAAAACCAGCTAATCAGAAATCTGGAAAACATGTTAGGGATAGCACCGGTGTTTTCAACAGTGGAACATCACCAAACAGCAGGTAGTGCTGAACGAATGATAAGGGTGGTCAGAGAAATGTTGAGAAAACTTGTTGGAAATGAACCACGGTGTTGGGATTCCATGCTGCCACTTTTAGCTTTTAGTTGCAGGCAGATCCCCTCCACAGTCACGGGATTCTCACCTTTTGAATTGTTATACTCGCACGACGTACGTGGACCACTGCAAGTGCTACAAGACGGCTGGACAGGAAAGTTAAACACGGAGAACATGAAAAGAAATGTAGTGGAATATCTTACAACAACCCAGGAGCACTTAAAGAAATGTGTAGGGCTGGCCACAGAACACGCAAAGGAAGCACGTAAAACTGCGAAGGCATACTACGACAGGAAGTCCACGGATAGAATTCTTCAGCCGGGACAGGAAGTGTTACTCCTGAGGCACTCCACAGAAAATAAGCTACTAGCAAAATGGGATGGCCCATTTATGGTAAACAAAAAGCTGTCAGCAGTAAATTACGAGATTCTGACGGAAAAAGGACCCAAGACATACCATATCAACTTATTAAAGCTATGGCATGCAAGAGAGTCGGACGCCCACATCCCAAAGGTCAACATCATACTCACAGCGGAGCCTTGTGAGGAGAATTTTGAATCACTAGGACCCATAGATGACGAAGACTGCGATGATGACGAGTTAAATTTGAAGAATGCAGGACTATCAGAAACACAACAGGATCAGCTGAAAAGCATGTTGAACGAGTTTAAGGATAGGTTTGAAAACAAATTAGGCAGAACAACCCTAATTAAACACTCAATACGACTAACCACGGACAAGCCCATAGCACCGAGATGCTACAGAATCCCAGAAAGCCTACGAGAGCAAGTACACAACCAGATCAAAGACATGATAAAGGACAAGATCATAGAGCCGTCAGATGGACCGTATGCCTCCCCCATCGTGTGTGTCCGAAAAAAGGATAACACGATACGCATTTGTGCAGACCTGAGGCAAGTAAATGCGATCACAGTCGCAGACGAGTACCCAGCCAGCGACATGAGATCCATTTTGGATAAAGCGGCAGGAGCGAAATTCATTACAGGCCTAGACTTACAGCAAGCATTCTTCCAAGTGGAACTCGACGAAAAAAGCCGTCAATATACAGGTTTCAAAACCCCATTTGGACTCTTTCAATACACGGTGTTACCAAACGGAGCAAAGAATTCCTCGAAATGCTTCCAGCGCCTTGCAGATAAAATCCTACTTGGAGCAGAAGAATACGCAGCAGCCCATGTGGACGATTTTATAATCTTCTCGCCATCATGGGAGCAACATCTGGCACATATACGAGACATCTTAGAAAGACTGCGAAAGGCGAACCTCACAGTAAAGCTAAAAAAGTGTCAATTTGCAAGAAAATCCATAAAGATCTTGGGACACGTGATTGAGGAGGGGTATGTCAAACCTGACCCCGAAAAAATAAGTGCGATTGCAAATTACCAAGTCCCAAAGACAAAACGACAAGTTAGGGCATTTTTAGGTCTGGGAAATTTTTACAATCGGTTCATTCCTGACTTTGGCACAAAAGCAGCGCCCTTGACCGAGCTGACCCGGAAAGATAAACCTGACAAAATAAAATGGACCGACGCAGCTGACAGAGCATTTAAAGCTTTAAAGACGGACTTGACCTCTAAAAAAATGTTAATACCCCCAGACATAAGGAAACCATTTATTTTACGTACGGACGCATCCGCGACAGGGATTGGTTCGCTGTTAGCCCAATTAGACGATGACGGAACAGAAAGACCAATAGGATATGCCAGCAGGAAACTAATAGAGCGCGAGACGCGAATGAGCACCGTCGAACGAGAATTACTAGCTGTGGTCTGGTCTTTGAACCATTTTCAACAATATACTTACGGGACAAAAGTGCACGTATACACAGATCACAATTGCTTAAAGTGGCTACAGACTATGGCAAACCACAATCCGAGACTCACTAGATGGGCGTTGGCGATCCAACGATACAACCTGGAAATTCATTTCACCCCCGGGAAATTGAACACCATGGCTGATGGATTATCTCGAGCCTATATGACCAATTAGGATTAAGGTGGTCATTATGGATGGTCTAAATAGTGTTTTCTTTACTTAGCATATATTTTCACATTGTTCACGAGTGTTTAAATAGATTCGAGTTACTTGGTTTGTCGTCGGGTTCACCGATGAAAGAGTAGACGCTGATCATACAGCAACGACCAGGGGTACTTGTTTTGTGTTTTTTTTATGTTTTAGATAACTGACTTACATAGTTCGAAGTGTTATCCAGCCTGGTGACGCAGCAGCAACGATGGCGAGAAATAACTAAATAAAAGACATTACACAGCTCGCTATGCTCCGTCGCCTGTGCTCATGTAATAGACTTAGTGTAATAACGAACTGTTAGGATGAACGCACCTAAAAGCCATCTATGCTTTCTGATGCACGACCTGTATACCAGCAGCTTAAAGAGTGGGGACATGTAGAGAAAGAACAATCAATATTAGTATAGTATAGATTTATTTTATAAAGGTGCCATTAAGAAATGATTGACAGCTAACAGACCTAAGGGAGCGGAGGCGGAGGCCACGCCTGTCAAAGGGTGGAGGGGAGAGAAGGCAGAGAAGAGAGCAAGGCAAGAGGGAACGAATCGCAGGGTGCGATGGGGGGGCGAAGGAGTTGATTGACAGGCGGTGGTGGATAGAAAACTTGAGGGACTCTTGAAGAGGGATTCGCAGCAGGGGAGCCGGAGAGAGAAGACGGGCTCGGCGGATCGGAAAGAGAGAGTAACGGACGATGCCGCTCTTTTTATAAGTTGTTTCAAGTATGCAGTTTTTTGATATATGAGGTAATAAATAATAACCAGAAAACGAAAACCATCGTGCTCTTATTCTG
>JACEVL010000132.1:512500-657500 GCA_020284085.1 Aporrectodea caliginosa | reverse complement strand
GCCTGCTCGTGGTGTATGCCATTCCATCAAAGTGTTTATTTATTCATGTCATAGGCAAACATTCAGCACCGTTGGAGTTTCTCCGATGGCTGGTAACTCCTATATACACTTATAAGCGCTAAATATAATTATATATATTATGTGCCACAATGTTATGTATATTAATATGAAAATATATGGACCTTATTATTTCCTCTGAAAGACAAAACCAACGATAGTCATCGTCACTGTTGACTCTTCGCGCTCATCGTCAGCATCACGAGTCATGTTCTCCACCTGCAGAACTGATGGGAACAGCAGCAGCAGCAGCAGCAGCAGCAGCAGCAGCAGCATCATAAGCATCATAACCATCCTCTCCACCTCCTCCTCCTTCCTTCTTCTTCTTATCTCCTTCTTTCCTCTTTCTCTCTCCTCCTCTTACTTCTTGCCATTCCTGGTCATATTGTTCTTCTCTTCTACTGTCCCTCCTGCTCTTGCTCCTCATTCTTTCCGTCTCCTTGTTCTCCGTTTTCTTCCAGTGCGTCCTCTTCGTCCTCTTCTTCTCCTTCTCCTCTTCCTGTTTCTCCTTTTCCTCTTTCTCCTCTTCCTCTTCTCTTCCACCTCTTCCTCTTCCTTCCTCTTCCCCTCTTCCTCCACCTCCTCCTTACTCTTCCTCTTCCACCTCTTCCTCTTCCACTTCTTCCTCTTCCACCTCCTCTGCTCTTCCTCCTCCGGTGTTTACATTTTCCGGTCCTCTTCCTCTTCCACCTCAAAAGGTCGCATCTTTTTCCTCTTCCTCCAAAAGTCCTCTTCCTCCTTTTACTCTTCCTCCTCTTCCTCTTCCTTTCCTCCTCCTCCTCCTCTCCTCCTCTGCATTGCATCATCCTTTCCGGTGTTTACGATCGCATTTCCGGTAATAGACGACGTCTCTGTGACCTCCGCCTTCGAAAGGTCGCATCTAAATCTTCCTGCTCGACGGAAAAGTCCACTCACGTCCTTTTCCTTCTCCTCCTCTTCCTCCTCCCTCCTCCTCCCTCCTCCTCATCCTCATCCTCTGTCCATCTCCTTTCGCCAGGTACCTGGACACGCTACGCTGAGCACATACGCACACCCACTCACTCTCTCTCACACACACTGGGCAATCAACACTGGTAAACAACACTCCACCTACACGGTCCGCGCGATCCATCACTAATCGACGCTCGACTCTCTGGAATCGATAAATAACGAGTCATAGCGCTATATAAATGTCGTTGTTATCTAAGAGCTCACAGTTAATCCGCGACTGTTCGTATACTCTGACAGTGCCAGTCCAAAGCCCGAAGAAAGGAGGAGGGCGACATCAATGATCTTTGTTATCACAGAGTGTCCTTCAACTAAAACTCGTAAACTATAGCTCAATCTAATCTACCGCACTTGAGACCACATAGGCTAATTGGAAATGTCTTAGACCACTACTGTCGGAGTTCGAATCGCCGTGTCTCTATATGAGCTCAGCAGTTGATAGTAGAGCCATACGTACACCTGAGACTCATTAAGCTTCTGTCCTTGGAAGCCGAAGCCATACGAAGAACCGTCATAATTATGATGAGGTCGTGCTATGATGCCTACACAAATAATAATTCTCTGCGAACGGCTTGGACTCTTTTTGTGAGGTTCCGTACAATGAACAGATACAATGAACACATACAATGTAATACAATATAATACAATGTAATACAATGTATACATGTAGGTACAAATACAATGAACAGGTCACGCCTCTTATACTACTCAGCCAGTCGTCCAGGGGCAATTAAGTTCGTTGCTAGGGAATAGTCGATCATTTCCTAAAAAGAATGGCCTTGTCCACCCAAACAAGGTCAAAGGTTATTAAGGTCATCCAGGAACTCCACTTTCTCGGCCCATAACATTTGATGGGACCAAAGTGTGAGCCTTATGAGGGTCCGGTATGGGATTACAGGCCCCAAACAGAACTCTTTATCGCACGCTGGCATTGCAAGCTTTGATCTGAAGACGAAACGATTTTTCTCAGCTTTCGATTCTGCTTTGAGTAGCTGCGCCATTATTCGTTCTAGCTAATCAGTCTAATTGCACTGTTCGAGCAATACTGACCTCAATTAATCCGTTTTCTTAATTATGTCACGATGTGTTTAGTTTATAGTTAGACAGTTATACATTTATTTTCCGAGCTTTATCCAATTTTAGGCTTAAACACCGCAACTTGCATTTAAAGACTGCCCTCAAATAATGGGTGTTTATGAAGTTGTTGTCTACGATCACGTGCTGTAGTATGCCACGTGAACGTTGAGAACTGTTCAAAATAATTTCTTTCTACGTTGTCATAAGATGTCGTTAAACTCAGGATCCGTCCAACAGGTGTTTACAAAATGTCTACGGGATTTCAAGTTTTATAGGACCTATACCTGCTCCAAGGCATCTTCAAACAATGCAGTCTTTAGCTCGGGATCACTTTCGGTTTGGGCTGGATGACCTCGGTCGGCTAATACGTTGCACCTTAAGGCCTTCAAGTCTACAGTTCTCTTTCCTACACCATAATTAAACATTAGGGGAGAATGGGGTGGTATGCGTCTCTAAAAGCCTCTACCACCCAAATGCCCACCACGCCACCTTCACGTGGTACCCCTGTTGGAAACAGAGTGCGTGGTGGACGACCGAGCCCTCGCCGGTATATGCGAGCCCAGAGACAAGGAGTCGGAAGGACGGACGATGAAGGACATCGACGCTCGGAGATGGTGTCTCGTTAAAAACACCGAGAGGAAGGCAACGGGAAACCACCTCTCTAATTTCCCAAGAAACACTGAAAAGCCTTAAGATTTGCTGACGATCAAGCAATGTTGGCGACGACACAGGCAGGTCTACAGAAGATGATGGACAAACTAAATCTGACCTCAAAGACATACAACATGAAAATAAACATTGGAAAGACAAAGAGTATGAAGATAAGCCGAGAGGAGGGAGATGTAACAGAGAAAATAAAAATCAACGATGAGGAGGTGGAACAGGTTAAGAGCTTTTGTTACTTGGGAAGCATGATAACAACAGATGCAAGGAGCCACAACGATGTGAAACGAAGAATAGCCCTGGGAAAAGATGCATTTATGAAAAGAGGAGAATTGTTGAGAGGAGGATTAAACAAAAGCCTAAAGAAAAGACTGGTCAAAACACTGGTATGGAGTGTGGCGCTGTATGGGTCAGAGACCTGGACCATCAGGAAAGAGGATATGAAGAAATTAGAGGCTTTTGAAATGTGGATTTGGAGAAGGATGGAGAAGGTGAGCTGGACGGAGCATATATCGAATGAGGAGGTCCTACAAATGGTTGATGAAAAGCGATCGCTAATAACAACAATAAGAGAAAGACAGAAGAACTGGGTGGGGCACGTATTAAGAGGAGACTCCCTCCTGAAAGAAATCATAGAAGGGAGAATGGAAGGGAAAAGAGGGAGAGGAAGACCGAGGCAGATGATGCTGGGATGGATGACCGACGGATACAGCGAACTAAAGGAAAAAGCACAGCACAGAGAAGAGTGGCGTCATTGGAAGTTGGAACCTGCCGAAGGGCAGAGAACTTAAAGAAAAAGAATTAAACATGACTTATTGCTCCATAGCAGGGCTTTTCTAGTGTGCAGTTCTACACAAAAAGGGCAGTTCTAAATGAATTTGTGCAGCTGTAGAAGCATTTTTGTGCAGTTAAAAATGTTCGATTTGGAATAATTTACCCTGGCTTTTAAAGGGGTTGTGCAGTCCTAAAAATTCCTTTAAAAAGCCCTGCTAGTCCAGAGCGATGGTTGCTAAGTACGAACCCAGAGCAAAGTCCCTAACTTCCATTTGCTGAGCGCCATCAATTTATGCCTTGTCATTAGATAGTGGCCCTTAAATAAAGACATGCATGTATGAACATTTATACAGAATCCCTGAGAACTACTCAAAGGTCCGATATGAAAACAATAACAACAAATCAGTTTGAGTTACTGCACAGACTGAACAAAAGAAAAATAATAATACAAGAAACCTTGATAATGGTACACCAACAGCAATTGATTTTATCGAGTAAAGTGTAAACACAGGGTGGGGGGGGGATTGCTCGATAGTGCAGTGAGAGGCGTGCTGGACTGTCAATCGAAGGGTCGGGTGTTCATATCCCGCCAGAGCAGGAATTCGGTTCGAGATTTCTACCCCGCCTGCGCCCCTAGCCAGCTCAGCTATAACAAGTACACTGACCGTACACTCCTGTCGGTGGGAAGATAAGACGGCGAGGGAGAGGACTGGTCATTCGCACTCGTAAGCAGAGGCTAAAGAAAATGGTGGCTAACACTTCATACCCATAGCTGGCTCAGGGCTGGCTTAAGAAGACTGGCCACCTGCCCTCATATGCCGAGGCTAAGAAAATGTAGTCGCCAACATTTCAATGGCAGCCTGAGGGCTGGTTTAAGTGACTGCCAAAAAAGTGTAAACACTGAGGCAGAATCGATTCTTGAATAGACAGACTGACCGTGTCGTCGAGACGTCAGCTGAAGACGATGCCAGAATCATCGTCGTTGCCGTGGTTACAGCTGCAGCAACAGCAGCAGCAGCCGAAGAAGGACCGTTGGCATCGTGGTCCCCTGCAGCAGCCTCCGTCGCAGCCACCGTCGCATCGGGCACTGATTGAGACTCCAGTTCATCCATTGGCTCCTCCGATATTTTGCCAAGTGAATGCAACCGGGGCGATCATTAAAGAAGCCAGTCCAGACGAGACGAGAGAGATTCTTATGCGTTCGTCTCTCGATGATATACTGCACTCGTTCTCAGTCTCTCAGTCGGTCTCTCTCTCTCTCTCGCGCAGAAACAGTCAACATCTCCACCAATCGATAATACATTCCTGTTGTTCAGAGCTTTCCACCCTCCGTTCCTCCATCCTTCCATCCCTCCCTCTCTCTCCATTCGCTGAACGCAGGCAGACGCTGAAGCCGTTCGCGTCTGCCCCCGCCGAAGCCATTCTGGCATCGTGCCTGCACACCCGCCGCCGGCGATCAAAGCAGCGCAAATGAAAGGCAGGGCGTAGGCCGCCACCAAAGCCTGTAGTCAGGGTTACGGTGAAAGGAAAACTACACCGTGTGCAATAAGAATCAACAAACTCGCATCGATTAATCTTTAGTCTAGCCGCGACGCTCAGTAAATTGAACCCTTCCCCTATACCATGTGAAACGTAGAGGAAGAGCTCTTTTCCTTCCTTCCTTCGGCCCTTGAGCGGGGAAGGGAGGAAGGTCTTGGACACGAGGTCAGTGCCTCACAGCCTCACAGGGTCTGCCGTTTACTTATCAGTGTAAGCTCAACTATCAGTCACTGTTAAAGATGCACTTTAACATAACATAACATAGCATAACAAGGGCGTTAAGTGGTTCAGAAGACGTGTAGTCTGTGTCAAAACCACGGCAAATTAACCTGGAACGCTTAATAGACCAATTTTCCTAGCTTCCGCTTAAAAGCTGTGATAGTATCCACTGAGACAGTAATATATGCCAAACCATCCCACAAGTCTGCAACAGTCGTGTTACTGAAGAATTTTTGTCCTAATCTTACTTTCTGCCTCTTAAATAGTTTATACCTGAAATAATTTATACCTGTGTCCCTGAGTTGCCTTGTTTGGTGCTAATTCAAAGTACCTCTGGAACATCGAACAATGTCAGCTGACTTTGCACCGCCGTGTTCTCTCTCCTGGTTGGCCTCCCAAAAGTTCGTTTCTCCCCCTTCAGTCTGTTCTAAATGCAGCGTCCAGACAAATAGAATAGCCCGACTTCTTCGCTCGTCTCACATCTCCTCTTTCATATTTAATCACCTTCACTGGATCACCTTACTGCTCGAATTCAGCTAAGGTTCCTACTTTAATTTACCGGTCTTACTCTGGCATATATATCGCTCAAATATCTTCGCGACCTCATCCGCTTGCCGACTTCAGCCTCCTCTCTTCGTTCACTGCGCTCACTTGAACGGCATAGTCACCTTGTCCCGCGGGCAAGGACTGCTATGGCCTAAACTCGAACGCTTGCCTTTATTGGTCCTGCACTATGGAATTAGCTCTCTCCATCGACACTTCGCTGTTGACTTGTAGGCCTACTCCAAGTGCCTCTTTCCGCTGTCTCAAAATCACTTTCTTTTCTCTGGGTCCTTCGCAATGGGAGTGCCTCTGATTGGTGTGCATTGCGAGAGGCACTTTATAAACATATAAATACAATACAATGTTGAAAAATCGGGTAATGCTGCAGTTCCAGAACGCAAAAAACACGCTGTCGATAGTATCTTTTAACAACGGTCATCATTTACGGTTAAAAGGTTTCAGACAGTGTTTCGACAGCCAGGGTTCCTGCAACTAGATCACGCAGCCATCTATTTTAGTGGGCAATTCAAAAGTGTCAAACTCTGGACTGCGAATAATTTACTTAAGTCCTACATGTCTACAAAGAATTTACGCCAATGAATTTCAAAGTCTGGTGTTTAAAACTATTTTCCTGAGGGCAACCTAATGTTGTGAAGTCAGGTTCCAAAACTGATGATGGGAACATGGGAACCAGTTTCAGTTACTTACACGTGACAGTTAGTGTTTATACAGCGATGCAGCTTCTTACTATATCGGGTGAAGTCAATGCGTTTCATCAATATGCCTTCAGCTGCGGCGCAGACTTCTTCTAATAAAAGGAATTGGCGATTGATGAATTCATGTGGCGCTACGTTTGTCGGTGGCCATAAGCCATTTAGGAGTTTATGAAGACGGAAGGAAGCCGGGTCACGCGCAGTGGATCAAAGGACTCAATGTCGAGATCCTCCAGATGAGATCGCAGAATTAAACGGCGCTACATGTAAAGGGTGTGGCCGAAATGAGACGAAGAACTCGGAAGACAGATCGTAGGAGGTGGGAAATTGGATTGGTTCTTTATCGGTTCAGTTCAGTAGTAAGCCTGCGTCTGAGCGAGATAACGCTACCAGGCTCTCATACAGCGAGAAACTTCAGTTCCGAAGAGATACTTTGTTGTTAAAATCTAACCACAACAAAAGCAACCGCAAAAGCAACAGTTTCTTTGATTTTAAACTGAAAATATTCAGCTGCCCATTTGTCGTGCTACAATTGTTATTCAACTTTTTTGTCCTACTTTGCTGCCTATAGCCTTACATCTCTGCCACACAGTTTGGCCTGCGTGCGTTTAGCAGCTCATGCTTGTAGCAGCACATGTGCAGCACTGAAGTATTGCGCTTGCTGTATACGCCTATATTGGAAAACCACGCACAGGCTCACAGTTCTTGCAAGTTTAGTAGTGTCACTATACAATTTATGCGATTGCTGTACCAGATTGTATGCCGCTGTAGATTATTTTACGTTTTCTGCACGTTGTACTTGTAGTAGTAGCTTAGACGCTGAGGATCTTCTGCGGTCGTCTGTATAAACGTTTCAGACCTATAATGTGCATGTAGTTGTTTGAACAGATATAGTTTGGCAGTTCAATTAAAGCAATGGTACTTGTAATGTAAACATCTCAGCTAATAATTATTAGCGCTTGGGCCAATCAATTGCCAGTGTTCTTAAATCACCTCTTCTGTACGTTCACTAAAGGAAGTTCTGCTAGTTTAGCTTCGTCGAAAGAGAAGTCTGAATTGATCACAGCGTGGTTTAACCAACTGAGTATCTGAACTCCAAGAGCAGGGTTACACTGTCACCCAAGTGACCCAACTAAGAGACGTCTAAGTGTTACTACACTCCTTGTGGTTTCTCGCAATGTTTCATCAAAGCGCATCAGGGCAGAGAGACGAATATTTCATTGCTGTCATCACCTAGTGAGTGTCTTAGGGGACTATTTGGAAGCGAGGAGTTGGAATCTGGCCATCTTCTACAACCGGGCGCCAGCTGGTCAGTAGCTTTGTTCAGTGGTCAATTTTGGCTAAAGCCATACGATGATTCTGACATGCATATATGTCTATTTTTAGGGTCACTAACTCAGACTATGACAAGGACACAGTATGGCGGTACGTAAGACGCACTGCGCTAAATATTAAGATATATTAATTGTTTGTATAGTGTATACGTCGGGTATGTGATGAATGCAGATGAGCTGCTGTTTTGTCTGCATCACTGACCTATTTTCACAAAATGATTATTACTTGTGAGCATTGTAAGCATACCATTTGGATATGAAAAACAATGCAATAAAATTGATGGCTCTTAGGTATATAGTGCTCATAAACTTTATATCTTTTACTGTTAAGCTTAATGGTTTGAGATTACCATGGATTTATTCAAAGAACAAAATAAGTATAGATAAGTATACTTGTCATACATTATTTTCTTTAAAGAACAAAATACATAGGAGTATTTACGACCGATGGAAGACAGTTTAAAATGATTCTTAGAGAAACCATTTGCAAATTATATAAGTCCGTCAATAATATTTTTCCTAAAGACATATGAATGAAATTTGACGCACGTTGTATAAGCTGCTACTTATCAATACTTATCTCAGTCACTGCAGTTTGTCGTTTCTTTTCCTCTCTCCATCTCTTTGAGTAGCAGCAGCTGCAGCAGCTGCGATGACTCACCATCCAGTTCCTCGTTCCTTTGTCCAGTGGCTGACCATAACAGATGACCAATCAATCGCTTGGACGATTTCACTCGATTGTCCTCAAAGGAATCGGCGCTCGTTAATGTACAAATCCTGGACGTAATAGCGATTTGCTGGGCCAACACTTCCCTCCGTCCACCCCTTCCTCCATACTTCCTCTCTTCATACTTTCTTCATCTCCATCCAACCCACCCTCCCTTCCGTCCTTCCATCCGTCACTCCATCCGTCCTTTCAAAAGAGCTTAGAAGTCCCCTTATCCATCCATCTACGTCTTTCTACCTCCATGTCTCGCTCCATCTGCCGCTCTTTCTGCCTCCACCTCTTCATCCATGCATACTCCCTGCATTTGATGGGTCTAAAGTACTCTTAATGGAGACAGTAAATTCTATAAGGAAAGACTTACACAGCGCTGGAGGAATGGACAAAGGAGCATTAAAGTATAACTGTCGATTTCCATCTCGAGTCCGACGCTTGGCAACTGCACATTGTCATTTGGTCAAAGCTCCTCTCAGCATTTCTATATACGCCACACTAAGTCCTTGATGATGTTTATAAATATTAAATGTGTCAGTTAACGAAATTATGTAAAGTGATAATTATATAACTGGGTCATCATTTAGGAGTAAGAAAAAGATAAATAAAGAATAATTAAATATTTAAGTAAATGCGATAATATAATGAACCACGATTATTTCAGTCTGTAAATAATATTGCAAAAATTATATTATTTTTTCTCTTTATAGTTATATCAATACTGCCGTGCTTTGGCAAAAGGAAGCAAGTCCAGTTTAAGGTTAAAATGACATATCGGTATCATTTTGGTTCAAGAAGCAAGTCCAACACAATCGACTACATAAATAGTTATTGCATGTGGTTCTGGCGGAAAAGCAGAAGCAGAAAGAAGCATGTCCAAGTAGTAGGCCTACTGGAAAATTCCAAGGCAAAAAGAAGCAAGTCCATGCGTATGTGATGCATACGCATGCACTTGCTTCTTTTTGCCTTGGAATTGTACGCGTAAATTCAGACAATTTCCAGGCCTGAGTTGTTTTTCGCATTTTTCTCAGAAACTAAAATCTGTGACTTGCTTCCTTTTGCCAAAGTAGGGCAGAATAGGGAAAGCCCAATTCGTAAGGCTCATATTAAGTTCAGCCATGTCTTCAACGCATTTACCAGGATTCTCGTCCCTATACAAGAGGATTCTGATGGACTTAAAAGAAGAAGAGCAATCCGTTAAGCTAGCCCTGAGGCAGCCATGGGTATGAAGTGTTAGCGACTTCATTTTCTTAGCCTCGGCATACGAGGGCGGATTGCCAGTCTTCTCCCTCGCCGTCTCATCTTCCCACCGACAGTGTACGGTCAGTGTACTCATTATAGCTGAGTTGGCTAGGGGTGCAGAATGCAGATGGAGCAGAAATCTCGAACCAAATTTCTGCCCTGACGGAGATTTGAAGCCACGATCTCTCGACTGACAATGTAGCACGCTAGCCACTACACCATTGAGCACCCAACCGGATATTAATATTAATAAAATACACGGAAACAGCCGTATACGGGGGAAATGAGTCCAGCAAGATGTAAATTTTTAGTTCAGATATGAAGGCCAACACGAACTCTACATAATTCAACGCAATATTGCTTGTCGCCATCGATTTATGCTAGACATTGACGAGTGGCGCTATATAAATTGTTAGTTAAGCCAGTTATTCTCATTTTTTTCTGAAAATGCTATTTGTGTAGACTATACTCAACTGTCTAACATGTCTACTCTGCTAACATGGTACACGGGTATCCCTAACTTAGCGGGACTTCGGTCCCTTCTGGGAACCCGATTGTTTCCCTCAAACGTTGATAAGATAATCGTGTGATCTGTCTGTTTTAATTTCTAAACTTGTGATCGTTGATTGTGATTATTCTGGATCACTACTTGTAAACTGTTCTATGGAAACAATAAAAGGATTGATTGACAAAAATAACTAGATCGGAAAGGCTTCAGTATTGGCCACCTCTGGATTCTAAGGTAGACTGCAGAGTGACACTGGTTTGTTGCTGTTTAAAGACACTGTGTCATAACAAAGATGATTTGCTTGTGTTACGTCAATAAAAGGTTGATTGAATAGCGTCGCCCTCCTCCTTTCTCCAGGCTTGGGACTGGCACTACAAGAGTACGGGTAGTGGCGGAGTTTAGCTTGACGCTGTCAACGGGCGTGCACTGTGATGCAGGTTAAACACTATTCCACAGAGGGCGTTGGTTGATACGTTCAGCAGCAGTGTTAAAGCTTTTTCAGCGCATTCGATAGATGGCGAAGTACGAAAAACAAAAAACTTCAGAGGCACTGTTAACTTTACAATTTACTCAGGTTGTCTCAAACGTATCGTTAAAGCTGAAACGCATCTGAAGTAGCCGGCCTATAGAAATTTTCCTAACTAACGAATGAATAGATGTATTTCCAGAATGCCGAAAGGGAAAAGTATGCTGAGAGTAGGTAGACTGAAAGGAGCAACTGAAGAAAGGAAGGCTACTATAAACACACAGAATACGTACATACATGTACATACATAAATACATGCATTCATTCATACATCAATCAATCAATCAATCAATCCTTTTATTGTTTCCATAAAATAGTTTACAAGTAGTGATCCAGGATAATCATAATCAACGATCATAAGTTTAGAAATTAAAACAGACAGATCACATGATTATCTTATTAACTTTTGAGGGAAACAATCGGGTTCCCAGAAGGGACTGAAGTCCCGTTAAGTTAGGGATACCCGGATACCCGTGCACCATGTTAGCAGAGGGATGACAGTTGACTATAGTCTACACAAATAGCATTGTCAGAAAAATGAGAATAACTGACTTAACTAACAACACTTAACATGCATACATATACACACATGCATGTATACATGCATGCATACATACATACATGCATACATAAATGCATGCATATATAAATGCACTCATGCATACATTTCGCTTCCTTTGATCGTCCTGCTGTGCATGTATAAAAGGAGGAATAAGAGAGGAAATTGGACTAAATAGGTCTATGGAAAGAGGAATAGAATTCTTTGACGAGAAGATTTAGAAGGCAAGAGGCGGACGAGAAAGAAATTGACAAGAAGGATCAACAGCGCTAGCGCCTTCGTGAGTTTCTCGTAAGGCGCTATATAAATGTCCATATACATACATACATACATACATGCATACAACGTCTGTGAAACTACGCCGATGATAACGACAACAACGACGATGATTATGATGATGGTGATGACAAAACATTAATGAAATAATTTATATAATTAAATCAGGATATCATTAACCATTGTGCATGCTATCGCAACTGATAAGCATTAAAGTGTACATGTGACATTATTTTGCTGCGTTCCTGCACAACGTAGAACTTTCTCAGTTCCATTATCGAGACGCCCTGCAAAGTCCTGACTATATATAGAAAACTATGTTAGCCTACGTGTTATTATTTTTGGCAATCGTTCTTACGATTTTATCCAAAAGTTTCTATCGTTCAAATTGAATTCTTACAAGTAGACCGCGTTCAATTCGTCACTCTCATCTTTTAATCTCTTTTCTTTATCCGTTATCTTCTCTTCCTCATTCTCCGCCTTTTTTCATTCTTCGTCGTCCACCAACTGCTCTTCCTCTAATCCACCATCTCATCTTGGTTCTTAATTATCTATCTTCTGTTCCCCTTCTCCATCTTCTCATTCTAATTCTTCATTCCCCAACTTCTCTTCCTCCTCCTCCTTCTCTATCTTCTCTTCCCCTTTTACATTTCATCTTCCTTCTCCTCCGCCTTTTTATCCGACTTCTCTGTCATCCATCTGCTCTTCCTCTGCTCCATCTTCTCATCTTGTTTATTCATTCTCCATATTCTCTTCATTCTCTTCCTCCGCCTTTATATCTGACTTCTCTGTCATCCATCTGCTCTTCCTCTGCTCCATCTTCTAATCCTGTTTATTCATTCTCCATATTCTCTTCATTCTCTTCCTCCGCCTTTATATCTGACTTCTCTGTCATCCATCTGCTCTTCCTCTGCTCCATCTTCTAATCCTGTTTATTCATTCTCCATATTCTCTTCATTCTCTTCCTCCGCCTTTATATCTGACTTCTCTGTCATCCATCTGCTCTTCCTCTGCTCCATCTTCTAATCCTGTTTATTCATTCTCCATATTCTCTTCATTCTCTTCCTCCGCCTTTATATCTGACTTCTCTGTCATCCATCTCCTCCTTCTCTTTCTTCATCATCCCATTCTTCCTATCCCATCCTCTCACCCTCTCACCCTCTCACAGTGTTTCAACAACGGAATTGTTTAACCGGTCCATACTCCCGCGGTCGTCAATCTTTCGGACAATTTCCCGCCTCTGCTTTTCCCTCTCTTACGATTGCGCACCGAACGAACGAACGACCGACCGACCGAGCACAAGTACAGCGAAAGCAATTCTCGCCTCAATTTCCCGCCGGTGGTCTGACCAGGCGGACAGCGCCCGGGTCGCAGCATAAAGTGCCTCTGGTCTCCGGCCGCGCCCGCGTGGATCCCCGGCCCCAGGGGAAGCGTTGCCATCCGGCGGCGTTCAAAGATTCATGCGAACGAATCTCGTCTGGTGGCGCCACGATGCTCGGCAAATTGTCGTCTGCGCCCGAAATCGGTTTACACGGGTTGTGATTGGCGGAACAGGGCAACCGTTGGTGCTAAACGGATTAGGCGACACGTAATCTGGCCGCTGGCGATCGGCGACATAATATCGAGAGGTGTCGACGACGCTGATGTAGGAGTTCTGACGCGCTGTGTAGTCGGAGTCAAATGTCGTCGTATATGGGTGACCCCTCCGAGCGATGAAGCCTTGGCCGCCGGCTGACAGCATCTCGTTGTGGAGCGGACAAGTGGCTGTTGATATACTGCCTGTAGCCCGGCTGCTGAGGCGGTCAATGCATACATCTCCAGCATCACATTTGATCAATCTATCTCGGTATTGACCTGATTGCGGACTCATTCTGATGTAAATATAGCTGTTAATTACAACTACAGCTACGTTTACAACCAACAGTTATCTAAAAGTTGTAGTTGTAAATGTGATGTTAAGAGGACATTTGCACATCGTCCGTTAATAATTCCAATTCAAATACTGGAATATTTTTGCAATAAGTTACATCTGCTTAAAGTTCAAGTGTGTAGTAATGCTTCAGCAAGGAAAATAAGCAGAAGAAGCTACCGTACTGTAGAGTTCTTAAATCGACTTTGCTGCATGCTCATCATGGAGATAAATACTTAGCTACAGTGAATAGGATAGGTTGCAAGTCAGAGTGATCGATTACATACAGGTGCCTGTTTTGAACATTAATTTTTAATTCTTTTGGCAGAACAAAGCTTCTCTAGGAAATAGTCATGTTCCAATAGAAACCATTCAATATTAAAATAAATTGAGACAATGTCTCAAAAGTAGTGTGTTTCTGACGTATAGTGTGCAGTTGACTTGTCTGGAAAGTGCAGTGTGTAGTATACATTTTTGAGAGATCAGCTCAAGTCAAACGATTGCAGTCGTCTAAAACTGCAATTTACGTACCAGTCTAGGTACAGTTTGACAATTTCAAGAAGACATTTATGAGCACTTTAGACATTGAATTGAAGTTCATCAAGTCTACAGTCAGGAAAATTAGTCTCAGGTTTCAGAAGCCGTGGAGCACGTGATGCTTTTTCTCATCCCCAACATTGCACCAAACTTCACGCAATTATGCACTCCTCATGGACAGGTTAGGCGTACGCACTTACGCAAATGCGTACAGCGCTGAAAGGCTAAGAAGTGAAAAATTGCAAATGAAAAAGTGAAATCTCTATTGTTGGTATTGGCGCCCAAATACCTAGCCACGCCGCTCAATATAATGTCAAGAATGATTTTACCCACCATATAGGTCTGTACTTGGCTGAGTAACTGTAATATGTAACTGTTCTTATGCATATTTTTGGCAATGACTTAAAAAAAATTAATCCTGGATGTTGAAGAATTAAAAAAACTAAAAAAGTAATATTCTTAATATTCGTTGGCCCGTTTTAATATTCGTCAATATTAGTCAATTTCTAAAAATCTTAATATTCGTAATATTCGCATAGGCCTACTCGTTCTATGCCTCACTCCCTTCCAGGTGCACTAAATCACTTACTCAACATCATCACTCAGATTTCAGCCTGGATGACCGCTAACCTGCTATATCTTAACCGTTCAAAAACAGAATTCCTCATTATTGGCCTCCGCGAGCAATTAAACAAACTAGCCTATCCTCCGACCTTGTCCAACAGATCTCACTTCTCCCCTTACCTTAGGCTACTGTTCTCTAGTAGGCCTATGAGAATTGTAGAAAAAGACTGGGGGTCAGTCATTGATCCACTTGGAGTTGGGGTGTGCAATGAAGACTTAATAATGGGGTATTAAGAAAGACTAAGGGTTTTGTGGGCGCTGAGAAATTTTCGGAGATTGCATTTAGTGAATTAGTTGTAGTAGGCTAAGAAAACTATACTAACTTACTAAGCATAGTAGTGCAAACAACGTCAGTAACGTCATTATTTACAACAGGTCGTTTCCGATAATTTTTCAAAAAGGCCTATGAAAATCTATCGACTTAGATTATTTTCTAAGTCGACTTAGAAAATAATTAGAAAATAGTCTATCGACTTAGAAAATAATTAGAAAATAGTCTATCGACTTAGAAAAAATATAGAAAATAGTCTATCGACTTAGAAAATAATTAGAAAATATGACTTAGAAAATAATTAGAAAATATGACTTAGAAAATAATTATAAAATATGACTTAGAAAATAATTATAAAATATGACTTAGAAAATAATTATAAAATATGACTTAGAAAATAATTATAAAATATGACTTAGAAAATAATTAGAAAATATGACTTAGAAAATAATTAGAAAATATGACTTAGAAAATAATTAGAAAATATGACTTAGAAAATAATTAGAAAATATGACTTAGAAAATAATTAGAAAACATGACTTAGAAAATAATTAGAAAATATGACTTAGAAAATAATTAGAAAATATGACTTAGAAAATAATTAGAAAATATGACTTAGAAAATAATTAGAAAATATGACTAAGAAAATAATTAGAAAATATGACTTAGAAAATAATTAGAAAATATGACTTAGAAAATAATTAGAAAATATGACTTAGAAAACAATTAGAAAATATGACTTAGAAAATATGACTTAGAAAATATGACTTAGAAAATAATTAGAAAATATGACTTAGAAAATATGACTTAGAAAATAATTAGAAAATATGACTTAGAAAATAATTAGAAAATATGACTTAGAAAATAATTAGAAAATATGACTTAGAAAATAATTATAAAATATGACTTAGAAAATAATTAGAAAATATGACTTAGAAAATAATTAGAAAATATGACTTAGAAAATAATTAGAAAATATGACTTAGAAAATAATTAGAAAATATGACAAAGAAAATAATTAGAAAATATGACTTAGAAAATAATTAGAAAATATGACTTAGAAAATAACTAGAAAATATGACTTAGAAAATAATTAGAAAAAAAGACTTAGAAAATAATTAGAAAATATGACTTAGAAAATAATTAGAAAATATGACTTAGAAAACAATTAGAAAATATGACTTAGAAAATAATTAGAAAATATGACTTAGAAAATAATTAGAAAATATGACTTAGAAAATAATTAGAAAATATGACTTAGAAAATAATTAGAAAATATGACTTAGAAAATAATTAGAAAATAATTAGAAAACATGACTTAGAAAATAATTAGAAAACATGACTTAGAAAATAATTAGAAAATATGACTTAGAAAGTAATTAGAAAATATGACTTAGAAAATAATTAGAAAATATGACTTAGAAAATATGACTTAGAAAATATGACTTAGAAAATAATTAGAAAATATGACTTAGAAAATATGACTTAGAAATAATTAGAAAATATGACTTAGAAAATAATTAGAAAATATGACTTAGAAAATAATTAGAAAATATGACTTAAAAAATAACTGGAAAATATGACTTAGAAAATAATTAGAAAAAAGACTTAGAAAATAATTAGAAAATATGACTTAGAAAATAATTTCAAAATATGACTTAGAAAATAATTAGAAAATATGACTTAGAAAATAATTAGAAAATATGACTTAGAAAATAATTAGAAAATATGACTTAGAAAAAAATAATTAGAAAATATGACTTAGAAAATAACTAGAAAATATGACTTAGAAAATAATTAGAAAATATGACTAAGAAAATAATTAGAAAATATGACTTAGAAAATAATTAGAAAATATGACTTAGAAAATAATTAGAAAATATGACTTAGAAAATAATTAGAAAACATGACTTAGAAAATAATTATAAAATATGACTTAGAAAATAACTAGAAAATATGACTTAGAAAATAATTAGAAAAAAAGACTTAGAAAATAATTAGAAAATATGACTTAGAAAATAATTAGAAAATATGACTTAGAAAATAATTAGAAAATATGACTTAGAAAATAATTAGAAAATATGACTTAGAAAATAATTAGAAAATATGACTTAGAAAATAATTAGAAAATATGACTTAGAAAATAACTAGAAAATATGACTTAGAAAATAATTAGAAAATATGACTAAGAAAATAATTAGAAAATATGAATTAGAAAATAATTAGAAAATATGACTTAGAAAATAATTAGAAAATATGACTTAGAAAATAATTAGAAAATATGACTTAGAAAATAATTAGAAAACATAGTTCAACTTTCTTTAACATTATAAACTGACTAGTTATTATACTCTGCTTTTATGAAGAACCATTTCTGCTATCAATTGAATTTGGATTACGAACATGAACAATATAAATTATATAATACATACATAGGCCTACATATTATATGCAAACGCTTTAAACCTGCATACATAAGCATGTATACAGACTCATACATAAATTATAAATACACACACATGTGTATGTATATGTATACATGCTTGTATTTAACCTTGAACAATAACGTTTGTGCATCTTGAAAAGCTGTCGCGAAAAATAACAAATGGAGCGAGAGATGGTCTCTGTTTGCGGTCAAAGGACCGCTTCTGACAGCCAGCCGACCACTGGTCAGTCGATGGTCAGTGTGTAGTCAGTCGGTGGTCAGTGTGTGGGCAGTCAGTGGTCTGTTCAAAAGGCGGTCGTCTTAGAGTCTGGCGGTGTGAGAAACGCCAACACCTCCAGCCCTCAAATGCATCGATTCCATTTCGAAAGCAACGAGAAGGAGAGCGACCAGCGCATAATGGCACATCCCTGACCAGCTCCCTCGCCGCTGAAACTCGCTTAACACCCGACCGCTTCCGGGTAATTAGAGCACGACCCTCTTCGCAGCTGAAGGATGTCGGTGAGTGCACTCGCCTCAGGTTACGACGCCTCTCTGTAATTACATTACAACTTCTGCCAGCGACCAGCAACGTATTGGCGCATAATAAGCTCAGAAGTTGGAATGGAACGCGATTTTCAAAATCGGATTCACCCTGAAATTTGATAAAGTGATGATTACTTTTCCAGCTGGAACTTTGACGTCCCAGATTTCGTCGTTTTTCTAGTCGTTGTCGTTGTTGGAAGAACTATATCACTTTTGTCGTCGTCTTTGTCGTTGGAACTATCACGAACATCGATGTCATAGTCATCAACCATGTTGTTGTTATTACTACTATCGCCATCGTTATCAACATGATTGTGGTCATCATTATCTTCGTTGTCGTAGGTAGTATTTGTCGTTGCGGTCATCATCACTATCATCTTCTTTTTCTACTCCTTGTCCTTCTTCTACCTCTTTCCTCTTAGGTAGTTGCAAATCTAGATACTTAATGTAACGCCTTAAGTAAAGCTGTTATTTTAATACTTAAATGTATCATATCTATTTTTTTATTTACCTCTATCTGTTTCACTATATTTGTCTTCGTAACCAGACTAAAGTGTTAATGATGATCACCATGATAATTAAAAATTGAAATCACCATAATCGTATGCATGTAAATCCATCAGTGATATTTGTAGGAAATTCCTGACTGCCAGTGGCCTGGTTTTCCATTGGCTGCGTGTTGTATGAATTATATAGCGCCCAGTAGTGATTCGAGGATTATGCCAGAGTGGCTGCAGAGAAAGGAATCGAAAGGAGGCGAATGGATCGGTGAGAATAAAAGGAAGGGATGGAATTGTGTAGCAGCAGCAGCTGTCTCCAATGGTGCATACATGGATAATGTCGAATTCCTTTCTTCCAGCAGCAGCAGGAGCAGCCGCATCCCGCAGTCCGTCCATCACTGTCGATTCGTCTCTATGTGGTCTTTCAGCCTATTCAGTCAATGTTGATTTGGTTCGTCTGCATGCTGAATGAATCTCCATACATGCATAAACAATCAATGAATGTGCATGTGTGCATAATGCATATAATATGTGGGCATGTCTGTATGCACGTGTGCATGCATGCATGTATGTGTGAATGCATGTATGTATATGTGTATATATGTACGTATGTATGTATTTATGTATGTATATATGTATGTATGTATGTATTTATGTATGCATATGAGTATGTTTGTACGTATGTATTTGCATAATTGCGTATGTATGTACGTATGTATGTATTTATGTATGTACGTATGTATGTATGTATGTATGTATGTATGTATGTATGTATGTATGTATGTCTGTATGTATGTACGTATGTATGTATTTATGTATGTATGTATGTATGTATGTATGCGTGCATTTAGGATGGATCTAGGTATGCATATATTTATATGGATGCAGGTATGTGTGAATTTATGTATGTATGCGTAATTGTATACGCATGTAATATAGAAAAGTAGTTGCCAGTAACTTATTGCAGTTTATTTCCACGTGTTTATAAATTATTGTTCTGATTACTATAAACATTACTGGCTGATAAGTAACCAACATTTTGTGCTTATATCTAATATCATTTTGTTCTTCCCTTTATCTGATTCGAACGAAAGTGAAACAAAGGCAGACCAAGATTGTGCTCGATAGACAAAATAAATAATGCCATAACAAGACTTGGATTAACAATGAAAGGAGCATTGGGCTGACAAATGATCAGAGAAGAGATACAATGGAGGTCATTGTTCGTACCCAACGCTGCTGAAGCCAGCAACTGATGTTGATCATGTTAGACCATATACCGCATTTGGTATTACACAAAGCGGTCAATAATTAGAGACAAAGCAATGTTATTGTACATTGGGAGCGTTTGAACAAGAGTCATGCTATAGATGCGTCTATGGTAGCTATGCATTGTTTGCTATTGCCACGTTGTGACAGTTTTCCTCCACTGTTGAACAGTTCAGTAATGATCCAGTGGCGTCGCCAGAGCTTCAAGGTTGGGGGGGCAAGGCATAGGAGGACAAAGAAATGAGCGTCCGAAGGACGATCGCTGAGGCGCGAAGCGCCGAGCAGGGGAGGGGTTTGGGGAGGGGGATGTGCCCCCTCCCCACTTGAAATTTTTTTGAATTTTCATACTGTAATGGTGGCATTTTAAGCTGTCATAGGAACAAAATTGTTCTATTATTTCAGCGCTGATAGGAGCCAACTGTGACTCGTATAGCTAAAGGTTAAAGTTTTCATATAGTGACCGTATACGGCCTCGACCCTGCTCATTTTCCAATGAATTGATTGGCTTACATCCCGTCATCACTGCTCGCCCGTTCGAATGGACGCCACACCATTTAGTGTACCCGTGCAAGGACCGTGCTACCCCGAGGTTTAGGATGTAGTTTGAACCGTATTTGAGTTTGACTACAGATAATATTAGCAAACCCGACATTTATTTAAATTAATATAAAAACTAGAAAACACATTCAATATCCAAGAACGCCACAAGCCTTAGGGTAAACAGATTGCTGACCAGACACAATTAGCAGACACATTTACAAATGGTATACAAACCAAGCAAGAAGGATTCAACTACCGAATCGGCAAGCCAAGCAGTGCTTATGCAGTTTTACTGAACAATCGACAATAGAAACAGAACGCCGACTGCTTTAAACGACTGTATACTCGGGGTTAAAGTGGGTGGGAATGCGCGGGTACGGCCTCCCACTGCTCTCAAGAATTTGCGGGCGAAGGAGTATTAATTCATAGATATTTTTTCCCTTGTCTTAAAACCAAGATAGTGTGAATCAGTTTGCTATGTTTTGTCTCTGTATATGTATCTATTTAACAACAAGTATTATACCCACACACACGCCACATAGCCTACATATACATAGCCTACATACATACATACATACACACACACACACACAAACACACGCACACACTGATGCTTGCTTTTGCGTGCACCCGTTGAGCGAGAATTGGCGGGCGAAGATGTCGCTCAAAGAGGCAGGCATACTAATAATTTCCACATGTTGTCATGGGCAGCCTGTTGGAATGCGGCTGTGTGACTGGTGTAAATAGGTCACCCCATCATGACTCATCACTGCGAATAGGAGATAAACAACATTGGACTTTTCCCTATTCTTCTGTATATTTTGTGTAAAGCACAATCCGTCACCTGTTGATTAGTGATTAGTCTTTGAAAAGAAAACAAACTTTGGAAGAGGAGAAGAGGACCTTCAATATAAAATGTCAAACCACACACCACATAGGGTACCCCCCCTAAACTCACCGGATTTGCACGAATCCCAGGACCCAGCCTGACCAGGGTTGGGGGGCAGCTGCCCCCCTTAGCCCCCCGTGGCAACGCTAATGATCTCGGGACACCGGCATTGAGTATATACGAAAGATGGATACAGGACTTAACTGTTGCTGTTGGCCTGGACAAAATGCTAGTCTGGTCGTCAGGACGACATAGGGTCCTTCCCCCAACGGACCCCACTTAAATCCGCATCCGCATACGTAAACAGGTTGTTCTGTGTGTGCGGGGGCTCTTAGATCCTGATGCTTAGCTGCACGTAGTCGTTCGATCGGTCAGTGCTGGTCAGTTGCATGGTCATCTGACGGACAGTGACCACTGACGAGGCTATCATGCGATCGTGGTTGCAACAAATGCGAAACATGACATTGACTCTCTGATCATTCTCAACTCCCCCTCTTTCTCCCCTTCTTCTTCATCTTCCTTATCCTCGTATCTCTGCTTCTTCTTGCACATCTTGATCTCCCTCCTCCTCTTATTCCTCCCCTAACTGATTATCCTCTTCTTTATCCTCCTCTGCTCCTCATCTTTTTGCACCTCCTCCTATTTTTCCGAATCCTCTCCTCTCCCACCTCTACCTCCTTCTCTTCCTGATCCTCCTGTTTTTTCTCTTCGCTTCCTCCTCTTCTCTGTCCTCTAACATTGTCGTCATCCTCCTCCTCCTCTTCTCCATCCTCTTCCTCCTTCTCATCTTGATCCCACTTTTCTTTCTCCTCTTCCTCCTTTTCAACTTGATCCCACTTCTCTTCTTTCTTCTTCTTCCTCTTCCTCCTCTTCATCTTGATCCCACTGCTCTTCCTCATCCTCCTCTTCTTCTCCCTCTCATCTTGATCCCACTCCTCTTCCTCCTCTTCCTCCTCCTCCTCTTCCTCCTGATCTTGAGCCCACTCTTTTCCTCTTCTCCCTCATCTTGACTCCTCTTCCTCATCTTGATCCCACTCCTCCTCCTTTTTCTCTTCTCCCTCTTCCTCCACCTCCTCATCTTGATCCCACTCCTCCTCTTCCTCGTCCTCTCTCTCTTCCTCTTCCTCCTCTTCCCTCATCTTGATCCCACTCCTCTTCCTCCTCCTCTTCCTCTTCCTCCTCCTCATCTTGATCCCACTCCTCCTTTTCCTCATCCTCTTCCTCTTCTTCCTCCTCTTCCTCCTCCTCATCTTGATCCCACTCCTCCTCTTCCTCATCCTCTTCCTCTTCTTTCCTCTTCTTCCTCATCTTGATCCCACTCCTCCTCTTCTTCCTCCTCACTCCTCCTCTTCCTCCTCCTCCTCATCTTGATCCCACTCCTCCTCTTCCTCCTCTTCCTCATCCTCGTCACCTATACGTAATCGAATCGTCGCCTGCCATCGATTTCCGTCGCCTGACAAATGTCGCCGATGGCGAGACAGCGATCTTGCCGCTCTCCTCCTTCCACCACGATCCCTCCCCAACCCCTTTTCCACCCGCCGTCTGCAGCGGCGGGGCTCCAGACGGGTAGCAGGAGGTTCGTAGGGTGACCGCTGACAACCCGATAGCATCTCCAACGGTCGCCGCAACGCTGACATCGCACGCCAGGATGAATGGAAGGACGAACCATGGACCACCACGGACGAGCAGTGGACATCGGATAGATGCATCGATGCTGCTGCTGCGCTGCTGGTGAATGCCCCCGGGCGTCGGCTGTCGGGACTTCTGCAGCCTCGGCCACAGTTCGCCTGAGTCATGAAGGACCGACCTGCAGCCGCCGCCGATTCGCAACCGCTGAACGGATGATACCAGTCACCGAATCGAACAACAGCGGGATTTCAGAAGTCGGCTCCGGTTACATGGTCTATCGTCTATCGTCGAAAACACAGCGGTTCAGTACCTCAGAGTTATAGACCAGAAAGTCTTTTCGGTTCATCACCTGGCTGCGAGGAAGTTAACCTTATTTCGTTGGTAAGCTGTCTAGTTCGTTTTTATTCGTGCTGTTAGAGTCTAGCCGCTCTAGCGGAATTGTAACTGTGACTACGACTATTATTTATATATAGCATCGCCAGTTTAAAACTATTTCTAGGATGCTTTACGCTGTCAGTGCAAATGCTATTAATAACATAGTAAGTACATCTTAAACTGTCTAACAGAATTGCAAATGTAACTCCGACAATTTATTTAGAGCATGGTCAGTCAGCTACTTCTAGGATGCTTTATAAAGTTCACACTACATGTCAGCGCAAATGCTGAGAGTAAAATAGTACGTACTTTTTAAACTGTGTTTTTTTAATATGAAAGAGTATCGACTATTCCTTTAAAAGAAATACGTCCTGAGTTTACGACACGATTTTGAATCAACGAATTGCGCTATAGAAGTTATTAGATTAAACCAAGAAAACTTAAAATGAATTTTTTCGTACATTTGCATTGTTTTAATAAACCAATTAAGGACATCTAATTAGTGCACCTTTGATAATTTATTTATCAACCGTAGGATTATTAATTTGTCTAGAGAATTTTTGTCTGTCAATAAGTAAGTTAGCAAGTAAGTTAGCAATATGAGAGAAAGTAAATAAGTAAGGTGACGTTTATCGTGTTGCTTAGCTCAGTTTCAAAACAAACATGTATGGTGTTCTATTTTACATGGCATGCCTATACATGTAGGTCTTTCCCGAATTGATATTTCACATTCGTGAAGATTTCAATCACTAAGCTCAACTAAATATCTTCTTTCAAAGAAAGAAATTATATCGATTAAATAACATTTGACATTACTTCGCATGAAAATCCATCGCATTATATCGCATCAAATAGCAATGCAATGACTAATTAATAAAATGGTGGAATTGATTTTAATTAGCTAGTAACTTCTATCGCGCCGATGGCTAGTGCACAAGACCAAAGCTCGCGGGTACGTACCATACGTATTCTATTTTTTGAATGGTACGTTCGTTTTTTAACGTACTCTATTTTAGGGTACGTAAACAATACAAAAATACGTTAACCACGTCATTGCTCATTAGGCCTATAAGAATGTTCAATTTAATTTAAGCAAACAATCACAACTCAGTATACAGCATAGTAAATTGCTGCAATGCTATATTGTTGGTCTATGTTTATCCAGCATACATTGCACTTAATGCACTAATAATGTCAGATTATACGTAGGCTATGGGTCGCCGAGTAAACCATAAATAAAATTTTCGTGTATGATACGTACCATACGCGTATTCTATTTTTTGAAAGGTACGTACGTATCTTAACGTATTCTATTTTAGGGTACGCGTACCTTCGAGCTCTGCACAAGACATCAATCGATGGGTCACCAATACGTTGATTCATTCATTCGATTGAATGGTAGCATTGATTCTTCTTCATACAGGAGTAATGGTGCAAAATGTAATGTCAAGCACAATGTTCATGTAAGCAGATAACACTAAGCTCCTTAGACTTACATGTATCACCGATTTCTCATTGGGGTGCCATAGATAAATGGTAACATCACCGGTGTGAAGAGCAGAACATCAAATTGGAAGCGGGATCGATACCCGCCAACCTCCCTAAGGTCGATTCAGCCTGTCATTCGCTAGGTGGTGTCGGTAAAATGAGCAGTAGGTCAGATTGTCGCCTTGCATAGCTGCCATAAGCTAAATTCGACTCCTGTATTAGTCACTTGTAATCAATCGTTCATACTATGACTTGCGATCATACTGCGTACTTGTCAGTTTGAATTAATAAAGAAGAATATTTTTATTACTACTTCTGCTACTGCTTCTGCTGCTACTACTACTAAAATCACCACCACTACCACCACTACTACTATAGAAGTGCTAATAAATTCATGTATTATTACAGACCGAAGAATATTACGTGATGTTATTACGTAGATGCGAGTAGTACATTGATCTACGAAACACTCTGGCGACATTATATACTGTGGAAATAAAAATGAAATTTGTTTATTGGAAGCGACGCCGCGGGGGGGGGCGGTGTTTTCCCATCGACAGACCGCGGAGTGTGTTACAACCGCCGAACCCACTTAACAAGATGGAACGGCGAAGCGACTTATTCATAAACTTCTTATAATCCCCTTGATGCAATATTATCGTCTCAGATGGAACTCCGCAGCGCGCGACAGTGTATCGCTGCCTATAGATCGATAGTTACGTTAATCCAGCTAATGGTTTCAGATCTATACATTACCCAGCGCCATGCACTACGCCAATTTAATTGACTGGCTTCCTGCCATTCAGCTTGGAGACGACGCCGGTTGCGGACGGACCAACGGGGGCTGGAGTCGTTTCTACCGTGTCCTGGTCTTTGTCAAGGATGCAATTTCCGTGCATCGAGAATTTTAACACGATTTTCTGGTCGGCTGCGCGAACTGCAGACCCGCGTTCTTGCAAACCGACGAAGGACCCTACACGTCGATAGGATCGACCATGCAGGCCGAGAATGAAACCAGCGAACGAAGCAGATCCAGCTAAGTTATTACAGGGCCTGGCCTATCGAATCGCACAATATGGGTCAGCGTTGCGGAAAATATTCGATGATGCAACGGACTGTAACATTTCAAAGATTTACATAACCTAAGAATAATGTAACCATCTCCACCTAAAATGATATTAAGCTTATAATGATACACGCTACAATAAGACCTAAGAAATAAGCTACTGTAACCCTACACTAACTCAAAACTCTTTTATATCGCAATAGTCGACAATAGCATTTATCCTGCTATTGTGGTTGCCAGAGTTTGAGGGTTAAATATCAAAGAGTTACGTAACCTAAGAATGTAACAATCTCCACCTAATGTCATAATATCATGCATGTAACAATAGCATAAGACCTAAGAAATAAGCTACTGTAGCACTACACTAACTCAAAACTCTTTTATATCGCAATAGTCGACAATTGAATTTATCCTATTATAGTTGCCAGTCTTTGATGGTGAATACCTGCGCTCTTATGTTTGATAAGTTTGCCACAAACAATGTCGAAAGGTGTTCATATGTGCGATGGATCGGAAAGCCGGGAGTTCTAACTGAAACTGTATACATCCAGTTTTTCATATTGTGAAAATGGTTATAGATGAAATGGCGTGTCAATTCCTCATGAAAATAGCACTCTGCTTCTGAAAGACGCCATTATTAAAAAGCGACCAATGCGTCGGCATGAACACCGTTTAAGAGCCGTTAATATCGTCGTTGCATTCGGAGTAGATGCTTTTAAGTCGGGAACAATAAGCAGCCTGTCGATGCGTTTTAGCGAGTTCTGATTCCTATTGAGTGGATCGACGAGTTTCGAGTGAGAGCTAATTGTCGAACCACTCATCGGGGGTCGAGATAATGTCTGCTGCTGTAAACAACTTTCTCTGTCTTTCTCTACAACGCTTTTTGTGTCTGTTTCTCTCGCTTTTTCTTCGCCTCGTTTTCTCTCTTTTTCGCTGTCTCTGTTTTTAGCCTCTTGTATTCTTTTCTAGCATCTTTTTCTCCAAGCGGTTTGCAAGTATGAGAAGGAGAAACCGTTGGCATCAGAGTTACGTAATTTGAAGGTTATAGGCATAGAAAATTAAGTTAAAGAGATTTTTTAAATATCATAGTGAAGGCCACGGAGAAAATAATGCCGCTGATATACTTGTAATACAGAAACAGGTGTTGAATTTGGAAAGGACTCTGGCAATAGCGTAAAAGAAGAGAAAAGCAAGACTTAATAAAAAGGAATCCGATTAAATTCCAGTACAGGAAATGTACAACGACTTGTGAAATCAGCAAGAAATGACAATGGCCGGAGAAACAATATAACATCAATGAAAATCAAATAAAAGATAATAAAGTCAGAGAGGCTTATAGTACACAATCTACTGCTGTACTAAAGACGAGCTTTAAAGGTATGAACTGAATACAGCAGTCAACTGCATACGAAGTAAGATCAAAATGTTGAAGACGTTGAGCAGTTGCTCGTGTGAATGATCTTCGCGGACTACCTTCTTGTAGTAGCCTGATAACGGTTTTGCTTGGATGAGCCATAGGTTGATTGTTTGTGTACTATAGACACCGTCGCCATTCTTCATCATCACCGTCATCATCATACTCATCATCATACCTCATCATCATCATCATCATCATCATTATCATCATCATCATCATCATCATCATTCATCATCATCATCATCATCGTCGTCATCGTCATTGTCATCATGACGATGACGTCATCGTTATCGTCATCGTCATCATGACGACGACGTCATCGTCACCGTCATCTTCATCTTCATCTTCATCATCTTCATCATCTTC
The DNA here is from genome assembly GCA_020284085.1 of Aporrectodea caliginosa. Lineage (NCBI taxonomy): Eukaryota > Metazoa > Annelida > Clitellata > Crassiclitellata > Lumbricidae > Aporrectodea > Aporrectodea caliginosa. The sequence continues at coordinate 629,917 of JACEVL010000132.1, read as the reverse complement.
TTCTTCTTCTTCTTCTTCTTCATCATCATCATCATCATCATCATCATCATCATCATCATCATCATCATCATCATCACCATCCAGATATTCAGGTACATCATTCTTCTGCTTTTCTCTGCCATTGTCTTAATTTATTTGTAGCCCGACTGATTATTTCATCCATCATCCAATCCAACTGCCTTCTTACAGCTTTATTTCCTTCAATCACTTTACTCAGTGACTTAGTCTACCACTTTGTATGTGACTCATTCATTTCATTTGTAACTTTTGTTGTTGTATTCTTCAGTGTTCTCGCTACCTGTTTTACGATCCTTCCAGCTGATTTTGGACAGTGCTCGCCATATCCAAATTTCTAATTTTTTGCCTCTAGGTTCTCAACTTCTGCTTTTCCGATAGCAAATGTCTCAGATAGGTACAGTATTACACTTCACGTGGGACTTTCAATAATATCTCCTTAAGTTCAGTCTCCTTCTCTTATAATGCTTCTTTTCCCAATATTATTCTTGTGATCAATGCAAGGCTTTCGTTTGTTATCAGGCTTCTAAGGTAAAGGAACTGCATGGTGACTTCTTAATTTATTTTAGCCCTGATGACAGTAGTCATTCTTTTCCGTGTTTATTGTATTCTTCCACTGGCGCATCCATTACCCTCTGTAGGCCCATTTCAGCATTGTTACCTGCCATTTTTATCTGATCATCTTCTAATCTGTTGCTTTCACCAGAATTCCTCCAACCGATGCTGAAGGAATCACTAATTAATGCTAAAAGCTGCACACAGAAATAACGAACGCAAAGTAAGAAGGCTGAATGTGGAAGAATGTCTAATAGCATCGATCATCAGAAAAAAGCCAAATTTCTCTGAGGCGTCATGAAGTGAGTTGCGGAAGACACGACAAACGGAGGAAGACCTGGAAGAGAAAAAGAGAAAGAACTGGAAGAGAAAAAGAGAAAGACCTGGAAGAGAAAAAGAGAAAGAACTGGAAGAGAAAAAGAGAAAGACCTGGAAGAGAAAAAGAGAAAGACCTTGAAGAAGAACTGAAATAAGAGAAAGACCTGGAAGAGAAAAAGAGAAAGAACTGGAAGAGAAAAAGAGAAAGACCTGGAAGAGAAAAAGAGAAAGAACTGGAAGAGAAAAAGAGAAAGAACTGGAAGATAAAAAGAGAAAGACCTGGAAGAGAAAAAGAGAAAGAACTGGAAGATAAAAAGAGAAAGACCTGGAAGAGAAAAAGAGAAAGACCTGGAAGAGAAAAAGAGAAAGAACTGGAAGAGAAAAGAGGAAGAACTAGAAGAGAATGGCTCGACGACACAGAACACTGTCCACAGCTAGACTTGGCATGGCACGGCGTAGTTATTCATTCATTGCGAGAATTTGTATAGTGAAAATTCAAGGGACTACTCAGAGGCGCTCCCAACCCCAACGCGGCCAAATAAAACTGTCTTAATTTGAGAGAGGAACGCCTGAGAAGGGGTTCTAGAAAGGGAGCGGAGCGCCAATGGGAGGCCATTCCAGATCGAGGGGCCTACCACTGAGAAGTCACGGCTCTGCCTAGTGGCGGTACCAGCAAAGGAACAGAGAGGAGACCTTGTTCAACCGAACAGATGGAGCACGAGCCCCGAGCACTAAGGGTAGGGCAACAGATCTCGCTAAGGTACAAGTGTGGCAGAAAGCATTTCGAATGTGCAGTATACTATAATACCGCTTTAAGCCTATGGGCAGAGATGACGATGACGATGATAGTCCTAGAGTGCGTCTGAGTGTGTGCACCTTTCTCAATATATCTGTCTCACACTCTGTCTGTGTCTGTGTCTCTGTCTGTGTCTCTGTCTGTCTCTCTGTGTCTCTCTGTGTCTCTCTTTGTCTCTCTGTGTCTCTCTCTGTCTCTCTCTGTCTCTCTGTCTGTCTCTGTCTGTCTCTCTCTCTCTCTCTCTCTCTCTCTCTCTCTCTCTCTCTCTCTCTCTCTCTCTCTCTCTCTCCCTCTGTCTCTCTGTCGGCTAATTTGTGTTTCTGTGCATCACTCCGTAAACTGGCGTCCATTTAAAAGACGTCCTTCGCTCTGTCTCTCTGTGTGTCTCTGTATGTCTGTCTGTCTCTCTTTCTGACTGTCTCTGACTGTCTCTGTCTGTCTCTCTGTCTGTCTCTGTCTGTCTCTCTATCGCTCTCTGTATCTCTGTCTCTCTATCTATCTCTGCCTCTCTGCCTCTCTGTCTGTCTCTGTCTGTCTGTCTGTCTCTCTCTCTCTCTGCCTCTCTGTCCCTCTGTCTGTCTTATTCTTTTTTTCTCCTATCCATCTCTCACGCTCTGCATGAGCAGAACCGGAGCAGCTGGTTCTTTTCGCCCGAAGCCTTTTGTTTTCCAATGTTTATATCTGTTTTTATATCTTTCGTCGTCGAAGATTCATTAATTCTCCTTCATCGATTGAGCTTTTAAGCGACTTAAGGTAGTAGTCGTAAATACAATAACATTGCATATCTGTTCTACAGGTTTTCATCGTACGTTTCTTTGTCTCCTTCTTACTGTATAAATTAATGTGTGTCAATCATCCAATCATCGATCCATCTTTCCTTCCATCCATGCTTTCGTCTTCCATCCATTCATTCATCCTTCCGTCAGTCCGCCCGTCCATCCGTTTGTCTACCCGCCCGTCTGTCCTTCCACCCATCTCTGTTGCTCAATATTAGGGATATAGTCTATACAATAGGCCAGTAAACATGAGCTATTTTCAAGCTCTCTGTAACAAGTTGTTCTACTCAGACCTACTAGGTAGCCATTTTTTTCGCCCTTGTGTTCTTATAAAGGCGCTGTATAAATATCCAGATAAATGCACTAATATCGAGCCACGAGTATGCAGTGGATTTGATAATTCAGCTCAGACTTTTTACCACAAGTTATGGATTAGAGTGAATGACAATGGAATCAGCAAACAAAGACATCAAGGCGAGCCATGATGGCTTCTGCAACGATGCCACTTGCCGCATTCTAAAAGAGTCTCACCTCAGGCGCTGCAAAGAGAAAGAACTCCGGAAATGAATTCGACATTTAGGAAGTTTTTTTCATGAGTTGCGTAGTTCGTTGTCTTATGTCACCAAGGATCAAAGCCCGACGCTTGTCGCTTCCTAGGTATTGAACTACAAGCTGAAATAGACGAGACGGATAAAAAAATATAGAATATTCCTCAATTCATCAGTCGCCTGTAAATTTGCCATAATTTGTAAAGCGGTAAACCGATTTCAATGGTGATTGCTTTATTCGATACGGGATATAGCCCTTTATTGATCAGCAAAATTGCAGTATAATCAAGTAATGTTTGCTGAGAACTTTGATGACACGAATATTCCGAAGCTTTTTATTCGATTTTCTTACTCTATACTAATGAAAGAATCAAACGAGCCTAAGTTCCGTTAGAAAAAAGATATTTTCATTCTGTAAAAAGTATTTTGAAGCAGATTACTTGTAGAATATGACTGAATAGATAAAAAGGTCAGAAACCGACATGTTACGGGTTTTGAGCCCCTCAGTCTAATATCACAAACGGACAGACCGCGAGTTCTTTGCAACGGTTGAGCTGAGACTCTTTTAGAATGCGGCAAACGGCGTCGTTGCGAGAGCCATCGTGGCTCAGCTTGATGTCTTCGTTTGCTGGTTCTATTGTAATTCAGTCGCCTCCATTTGGCATATCAGTTGGCGTCTGTGGCTGATTTATCAGCTCAGACCTTTTTATATCTGAGATACTTCGTGTTTATGACCGTCTGTTATCGGTCTAGATTATGTTTCCCAACGCTATTGTTGGGTGACGCCGCAAGCACCAACTTTTGTCCACCGACTGTCATTGAGAGAGAGAGAGAGAGAGAGAGAGAGAGAGAGAGAGAGAGAGAGAGAGAGAGAGAGAGAGAGAGAGAGAGAGAGAGAGAGAGAGAGAGAGAGAGAGAGAGAGAGAGAGAGAGAGAGAGAGATAGATAGACAGACAGACAGACAGACAGGCAGAGACGAGACAGACAGAGACAGAGACATAGCCAGAGACAGAGACAGAGAGGCAAAGACAGACACACAGACACAGGGAAGAGGAGAGCTGGGTGTGTGTTTTCATTACGGCGTTCCATTGCAGAAGTTGTAGCGTCATCTATCGGTGTCCTCGTATGTTTGCCGATCGTTCTATGCACCATTCATTCGAGCGGAGAGAGAAGCTAGAAGCTGGACTGCGTAATTATCTGGGATTTCAATGGTCGATATTAGTCGTGATCCGTCTCCAAATCAGCCGAACCCAATATTAGGCAGCTCATTAATCACGAAGCGACCGGTGGCCGACCGAGGCGAGGTCCTCTCGACCCAGGTTTCAATTCATCAGAAGGACTGCTGAGGGTAAAGGGGACACCCATCCAGACACCATTCAGTCAGTCAGTCAGTCAGTAAGTCAATCAGTCAGTCAATCAGTCAGTCAGTCAGTCAGTCAGTCAGTCAGTCAGTCAGTCAGTCAGTTTAGTCTCAGACAGTTAGTTTCAGTCAGTCAGTCAGTCAGTCAGTCAGTAAGTCAATCAGTCAGTCAGTCAGTCAGTCAGTTAGTCTCAGTCAGTTAGTTTCTGTCAGTCAGTCAATTAATTAGTCAGTCAGTCAGTTAGTCTCAGTCAGTCAGTCTGTCAGTCAGTCAGTCAGTCAGTCAGTCAGTCAGTCAGTCAGTCAGTCAGTCAGTTCGCCATCACTGTTGTAGATGTATCTATGTATGTATTGATGTCTGCATGCATGTATGCATGTATATTTCTATGCATTTATGTGTGCACATATGTACGCATGACTATATGTTGTGTATATGCACGTATGCCTGTAGGCTTATGTATGCATGCACATTTCGAGATGACGTCCAATGCCTCGTATGTCCGCCGTTGCCGGAAGACACTGATGCGGGAATTCGCGGCGAGTGGCGATCGAGAGAGAGGAGACCGTAATCTGGAGCATTGACAATGGCTTACGGTTGGATGACAGCACTAAGCAGGCCCCACCGACCGAGCTTAGGCTGACGTTAAATCTGACAAGGAGAGATTGTGTCGACCGGTCAGAGCACCTGCTACCGACCGGGCGCCCGATAATTGACGAGCTTCCGCCGGGCGGGCAGGGAGGCAGACGGCTGGGTCCGTGCCCCGTCTGCTGCATGGCCAAGTGGTGTCGCCCGTCTAAATCAGCAAACAGTTGCACGTTGGCCGCTGGGATTGGAGCCCCTGAAACGCACGGACACTTTGTGGAAGAAGCCCTGGTCACAACAGACACTAGTGACATGGATGGTCAGAAAAGAAGGACTGTTGACGATGGAACAATATTGCTATCACAAGCCAGACGCATTTGTCTCAACCAAAATCTGTCCAATTGGCGTGATTGCTATTTATTTCAGCGTCATGAGTTCGAGTGCCGATGCATGTGACACTGAGAACTCGTTGGAAAGGTTTTGAATCCCGCAAAGAAATGCTGTCCTGTTACAAGTTTACTGTTATCAAGCAAGTGCTTTAGCCAAAGCATCATCGAACTTCCACATATGACGAATGTCGACAGAGTCTTGTAATACATGCATTGGATACTCTTAACTCATATCACATCCTAAAACTCATCATCTTCATATACCAGGTTATTTTAGCTTAAGCCCGACTTATTTTAAAGACCATGTACTGCATCTAGGCCTAATTACTGTTTTATTGCATGCCACATTGATCGACAATTGCTATCTGATAACCACATGTTCAAGCCTACTGGCCACAATACAGTGTAGACTCTTGTCAGACACCATTTCTAGGAGAGTTGCCGTCAGCATTTCGTTGAACGTGACTTTGGCTGTAGTGGTAAATCGAAGGCACTTTGACGATGTCTCCCTGGTTCGAATGCCGACTAAATACCAGTGGATATCTATAGACAGGGTTTTCCAGTGACCAGTAACTGCTAAATCATGCATTCAACTGCAGCCCTTGTTGGCTGTTTTATAGTGTTGACTGCATGGAAGGGAATAAAAAAAACACTGAAACATAAGAATACAGTACTGTACATGAATGGAATTCAATGGAAGCAATGCGACACATCACAATGCAGTGAAATAGGATACAATTGTGCATTCAAGAAGTATTTAAAAGGCGATGTAACGATTTACACTACAATACAATGCAACACAATACAATACACTTACAGTATAATAAAATACACTGTTGGACTGCACTACAATACAATACAATACAATACAATGCGACACTAAATAAACCAATTTTGGAAGGGTAATAGACTAATAGTGCAAACAGTTTGGTTGTTGCGGTCAGACGTGTGCTTCAGTCGAAGATCCTTCAACGTCAGAACCAACACTCAAAGACTTTTCAGGGTATACGTTAACATGCGTATTGTCTTTGTACTTATGCAGATGCCGACGCAATTTCGCATTTCGAATGCTCCTCTGCCACTATAGTAACCGACAGCGCATTACGTCACATTTGTCATGCAGTAGCAGTCAACGAGTTTATGACATGGGTTGCGGTCAGTTACTTATCCTGGACACCTGGAATAGAAGGCCGTTCAACCTGCGATATAAGCTATACTTCTTCTTTCTCTGGCACTGTTTCAGTCTGTTTGTACTCTGACAGTGCCAGTCCCAAGCCTGGATAAAGGAGGAGGGCGAAGCTAATGATCTTTGTTATCACACAGTGTGGTAATATTGAAACTGCTACTACTCTGCCTCTGCTTTAAAACACGGTTGAAGGCCATTCCCTTTGATTGTAGTCTTGCTTTGCATGGACAGGAGCAGATATATGAGCAGTCTTCTGGAGGATAGTATAGTTTCGGTTTAACGACACTGTGTGATTACAAAGATCATTAACGTCTCCCTCCTCCTTCATCCAGGCTTGGGACTGGCACTGCCAAAGTGCAAGCAGTGGCGGATTTTTTTCTAGAGGAGGCGCTAATAATCGCGCTATATGATTTTACGCACTTAATAAGATTACGATTACAATGGGCCTATAACGCATAATAGCAACAGGTCCATATATTCTCTATATACAAACTCATATTTTAACAAAGTTGCATTTGTGACAACCATGATTACTGATTAGTCAATAAACGAATATTTTATATTGTATAATCCTTATAACAAATACTGTAACGTTTGTCTAAACCCAATTTGATATAGACTACACCAGAATCTTTTATTTAGAATGTTTTTATGTCTGTAGATCCTCTGACGGACAAAGGTCCTGCAAATGTCTTTGAAATGTCCTTGAACTGTCTCGGAACTGTCCTTGAGACGGTCGTTCGTCATAGGACGTCTTTGAAAAACAATCGGATTCTGTGGCTGACAGAAAATAAAAGAAGGATGGACGAAGGTGCTTTGTTTCTCCATCTTCTCTTCATCTGCTGGACCTGCCTTCAGTTCACTTTCTCAGGTAGGATTCATTAATTCATTTATTCATTCATTCATTCATTCATTTATTCATTCAGTCAGTCAGTCAGTCAGTCAGCCAATCAGTCATTAATTCATTAATTCATGAGTACATTAAGTAAATTATTCATTCACTCACTCAGTCATTCAGTCAGTAATTCACTCATTCATTCGTTCAGTCAGTCATTCATTCATTCATTCATTCATTCATCTCTCGTTCATTCATCCATTCATTCTCTGCCTGATCAGTAAATTTCAGGTGGTCAGTCTATCAGTGGTGTCTCTGTTCATTTATTCAACCATTCATTCCATTCGCTTCATGTCGTTCGTTCATTCATTCATTCATTTTACATCTCCGTGTAACTGTCTTTGTGGCTGCCTAACTTCTTGCGTCTCTGTGTATCAGTCATTCTTTCTGACTCTCTATCTGTTCGATTGACTGTCTGTCTGTCTGCATGGCTGTATATGTTGTCAGTCATTTTGTCAGTGCTTCTTCCAGTGTGTCAGTCTGGTTGCTTGTCTGTCCGTCTTTCTGGCTGTCTGTGCGTCTTCTGTCTGTCTGTCAGTCTGCCTGCCCTATCTTTATGTCTGTCTGCTTGTATTCTGCTGACGTGCACGATGCGCTGCCAATCGATCATGCGAGTGGAAATCGTGACATTCGAGCCCTTTTCTTGCTCCTCATTCACTTGACTCAGAAACCCCTCTCCACACGCCTTGTGTGCATGACTTCAGGCGTGAAAATTCAGCGTCATTATTACAGCTCCCTTTACCCACTCCTCCGTCTCCGTCTCCTCTGCAATCAAGCAGGCGTAGGGCTAGTCACCCGGACTAAATCCCAAAGACAATAAGAGGAATAATTGTCAGGCGGAGAATAATAGATAATTATAAGTGGAAAAACAGGAACTCGACCAGAAATTTATCGCTGCGTCTCCTAAACTATCATTATCTGCGTTTACGAGCGAGTGTCGGCAAATTGTACGCGGTTCAGTAAGATTCTTCGTCACGTACAAAAGCCCTTGAGAAAATTCGACCTCGATAAATAGGCACAAATTCGTTTCAGCGCTGCCAGTGCCACATTGTATTGTATTGCAGGCTGTCAAATTTTTTCAAGTGATGCCACAGATAGGAATCTTACAAGATAAGAGCATTTGACATTGCATCGATGACAGCAGTATGACAGAATCTGAGTGTTCTTTCGTAGTTTTGCCCTGACCAAGGAACCGGCCCTAGGCCTGAATCCTACACCATCTGGAAGGAGTGTCCCCTTTTCCCTTTTCGAAGAAACGTCAAGGACGATTACGACTTGGAGCGCAGTTGGTGATGGACGACGTCATTAATCAGCACCTGTCCGACTTCCTGAGATGCTGGGATCAACCGCTGCAGCATCAGCAGCATGACAAGAAGCGGGAAATTTTATGCATAAAGGCTCTTGAGTTTGCTGAATGCGTCTGGTGAAAGCGGACTAAGCGAAAGGATTAAGCGATGGTTGACGAAAGAAGACGCCGCCTACTCAGAAGAAGCTCTCCTCTGCTATATGCCACCGATCATCAAAACATGTATCTCGGTCATCATATATGCATCGATATTATAATTGTAATATTACACGTAATTGTGACCAGTGACGTCTAACCCCTCCCCCACCTGGAATGTGAGAACAAACCTCCCCACTCTGGCCGATTGTATTAATTTTCGTATTGCAAGGTGTTATAATATTATTATCCGAAATCAGCAACCCCCGATTTATGTCCGAAACGTTAACCCCCCATTTTTGGCAACCGTGGGAGATCGTTCTCCCAGCCCCAATTGGTAGACGCCATAGATTGTGACTTTAACTATGACAGTAACTGTAGCTGTAAAGGAACATTTTTTTATTTCTATAGCGCATTTCTGCATCCGACTGAAAGACCGGCTAAGTCCAGGTTCGAGCCCTAATTTACGAATCTTTTAAACACAATATGCATTGTCTCTGAGGACAAATTCTGACAGAAACAGGAAAATAATAAACGACTTCTTGGTTTGACTTGCGGAAGATAAACTATCCAAGCTTTCTACTCGACTGGGGAGAGATGAGTTACGTAAACCAAAGTCACAAACCTACTATTTTCCTTGTATTTGTTCGGCTATTCGCATTCGAGCCCGTACAATTAGTCGTGCTATGATGTTTACTGCTATTCGTACTATTATTCGTACTATTTTGCGTACTATTATTCGTACTATTTTGCGTACTATTATTCGTACTATTATTCGTACTATTTTGCGTACTGCTATTCGTACTATTATTCGTACTATTTTGCGTACTGCTATTCGTACTGTTGTACATTCGTACTGCTGTTCGTTCTACAGTCCGTACTGCTATTTGTAGGTAATTTTTAAACGACGTGTTTTCTCTGTCATTGGTAATCTTAGAAACGAGAATGGCTTCGGTGCTGGAAGATAAGAATCGTCGGATTATGCTTCTGGACGGGGACCTGAACCAGATTGGCTGAAGAGGCTTAGAAGTTGTATTATTTAACTTCCAAGCCGGGTCGGATTAAGACTTCCAGGGGCCCTAAGCCAAGAGCCGGGTTAAGATATCCGGAGGCCCTAGCCCCAAAGCCAAGCAAGCGTATGTGTCTCTGAACATAAAGTTCGAACAGTACGTAAACGATTTTTTATAACGAAATATTGTCTAAATGACAATACCATGCATTTACCATTGTCATTTTGTCAGTTAGGACCTTGGTACAATTTGATTTAATTTTCCCTGATATTTGGGACTCTCAAAACGTTGTGGAGCCCTAAGCCATGGTTTAGTTGGCTTATGTGTTAATCCGGCCCTTGCTTCCAAGAATAATTCACTCTAGCGTAGCATATGTGAATTAACAATCTCACTGAATCGCAACGCTTGTAATTGCAACGCATCTGTTTAGATCTGTTGGGTATCACGTTTAGCGCCTTCGTGAGTTTCTTGTAGGCGCTATATAAATGGCCATATACATACATACATTGTAGTGCACTTTTGTTTTTCTCAGACGTCCGTGAGTACTGCTTTCCGAATTCTTTCAATGTGTCGTGTGGACGCGGCAGTATCATCGTAATGCATTCAGCCCGTTACGGACGAATGAGTAAAGGTCAATGCTTGACCTCTGACTACTACGTTGGATGCTGGGCGGATGTCCTCTACCACGTGGACCGGAGATGTTCCGGAAGACGCAGTTGCCAGGTGTCCATTCCGGATACGACGCTTCACGACCTACAGCCATGTCCAAAGGACCTGCTCGCTTACCTAGAGGCTGACTTCACGTGTCAGAAAGGTAGGAGTCTTCAGCGGTGACTTGCCTAATCAGGGCCGCATTAAGGCTAATGCGGGCCAGGGTGCCATGAGTGTAATTACCTTCCAAAGGCCCTCTCACAACCACCGGTCCACCATGCACCTATTTATAGCATGCTTAGGGGCCTACTAGTGAGTATTAACTGCCTAAAGACACTATATGCAATTAACGTTTCATTACTATCTGTACTGTGTACACGCAATGATTAGTGTCAGGTAAATTAGTAGTCTAATTACATTAATATTGTGACTCCGTATTTATTTATGTCAAATAATAATAATAAGTAATTAAATTAATTATTACTTGGTATTTATTTATGTTGCAGCAATTTCGCTAGATTTAACAGTAAGTTAATATATAGTCTAAGGCACAATAAAAATTTCTTCACTGCCGAAAATGCGGGCCCCTCAAAACTGCAGCGGGCCCGGGTGCTGCAGCACCTTTAGCACCCCTTAATGCGGCCTTGTGCCTAATTATCATCCTGCCACGTCCAAACCTGAGGGCCTCTGACAAATCTCTCTTGAAGTGACGCGATGACTCCTCTATAATATGAACAAGTATTAAAACTAATGAGAAGGCCCCGGGCGGGCAGACTGGTTGGCCCCCGGCTGGTCCGTCGCCCTGAAAATAGCTGTAAACTGTTCTATTATCTGTTATTGAGTTGCGGCTGTGTCAACTTGATTATTTTCAATAAACGAATATTGATTGATCAACGGAAATCTTCAGCTTCAATTGAATTAAGAATAAAAAAGAAAAGTTTACTTTTCAAATTGGTGCACGTCTTCCAGAGACTCTGAACATGTTGCCATCTTACCCACTTTTACCCACTTCATTTGTTAAAAATAGGCCCCTTCTCAGCAGGAATATAGTCCCTTCTGGGTGCCCATTGTTCTCAACCTGACAATAATATTATGTTGATTAAGTATATGAAACATGTCTTACAAGTAATAGGAAATGTGTCATTCCACGCCATTTTACTGCTTGTTTCTTCTTTTGTTGTTTCGGATCAATAAATTGAATTGAATTTAATTTAATTGAAATTGAATCTGTTGATGGGAATCTGTTGGTTGGTCTCCACGTTTTAGCGTGGCCCCGCCATTGGTGGCTCTTATCGGTTAATGTGCATTATTTTTGCTAACTGATATTTATTCTAGTTCTCAATAACATTTAACATCATACAGGCTAGTGCATAGAGCTCTCTGATCATGTTGTTCTTTGAGTGGCGCTATATAAATGTTCAGTTACAATTACAACAGCGTCTGTAAAGATTCGACCAAGCAGTCTTTACTGTGATTTTATCAGGTAGTATCCTTCACCATTTGCTGTCCGTCTGAATTGGCTGCACACAATTTTAAGTTCCGGTATACGGTCCATTCCAGATCACTTTCATCTCCACAAAACACTGACAGGTTGTCCAAAACGCTCACACAGACCACAGAAACAGTCTGCCCATAAAGCAGAAACAGTGAGACCTACAATCAGGCACAAAAGCGAACAGTTGACATATATTACACAGCAAGCCACTTTGCGGTCGCTTATGACTCCAGCAACCGCCTGTACATTATGGCATGTCGCCAATATGTATGTATGACATACGCGGAAAAGCCGACGGCAGAAATCTCGACCGGTCAATCGCAGTCAGCTCACGTATGACGCGATACGAAATTGTCACCGTCAAAGATGGAATCGACTTGGAAGATGCTTCCGGTCCATCTGGCCCAGAAATCATTGCGGCGGCGCAACGCAATGGCTGCCGGGAAGTAATTGAATGTTTCCGGCACGATTTTAATCTCGACCGACGGCGCGAGATCCGGTCCGGGCTCGCCCCCAAACGACTATAATCAGGGCACGATACGTGCGATCGAAGGCGCGCTGGTAAAACGTAGGGAGACTGGAGAATGGAATGAGACGGATGGCACGCAACGCCGTTCCATCTGGCGTCGTTTGACGTGTTGAGCCGGAACCTAGGAGTCAAAAGGAACTCGTGGACCTTGTGGAGGCTTTTCCGCCGTCGCAATGCGAGATTTGTAATGCATTGCACCACCGTGAACGCCGTTCGCAATTCTATTCTGATTAGAATAAGTCAATCCGTCCTAATCCGATTTATTTCGATCCAATTCGATCTGTTACGACTCACTTCGATCCAATTCAATCAAATTCAACGGAGGGATCATCGGAATCCAATTCATTTCGATCCAACAGGATTTAAGATTTTTTAAGATTTTGGGACCGGGAGATGGTTGAATACTAACACCCTGGCAAGAAGCGTTCGTGAATAAGCTGGTGCCCTGCGCTTGGCTTTCGAGTGGCGCTTTAGAAGTTTGGAGATTACGATTACGATTACGATTACGTGATCAGAAGGACGCGGGTTCGATACCCGCTACCCCATATAAGGTTGACTTAGCTTTCAACTCCCTATAGGGGCCACTGTAAAATGAGTAGTAGGACTGCCATACAGTTAAATTCGACTCCTGTTAAACTTGTTATCATCTGTTATTTTTTTTATTATATATCATGTAATCTTACTGCGTACTTGTCAGTTTGAATTATCAAACGATTATTATTATTATTATTTTACTCTTTTACAAGCGGTAAATATAATCCTTCAGGTTCTTAGAAACTATCCGGATAATAAAACAAAAATTATTATTATTATTTTTATTAAGATTTAACTCATATGGGATTCAATGAAGTTTCATCCATTACGACTTTAGTTGAACCAACTCCAGTTAATCTTGATAATGTAGGATTTAATCTAACTGACTTTGTCGACATTTCAATACAGTACAGACGGAACCAGTTAATTTCTTCGATCTATTGAAGCTGTCTGGATAAATACATATATACAGAAGTGTTTAACCTAGCCCAGATGCAGCCATGGAAGTGTTGGCGACATAGTTGTCTTAACCTCGGCATATATTTTAGGGCATCTTTTAAGAACCAACCCAATAGCGCTAGCTATCGAAATATCTAAAAGGTGCGTCTCAAGGTAATCTGAAGATGTGCAAGCTAAGTAAGTAGTTTCAGTTTGACGATACTCAGTGATTACAAAGATCATTAGCGTCACCCTCCTCTTTCATCCAGGCTTTGGACTGGCACTGACAAAGTACGAACAGTGTCGGAGACTATGTGTAAGCTCTTACTCTGCGTACAGATTTACAAGTATACATGTAAATGCAGACAACAGCTTCACGTGCACTGAAATGCACGCTTGCAAATGTACATGTGTCACTTGTGCATTTCAGTTGAGAATCGAACGACGTCCAGCGCCTGCAAGTACCTGGGCGACATCCCGGTCAGCGGTCAGTCGGGCACCCTGGCCAGTATAGTGACCAGCGAGCACGAATTCGGGTCATCGCGCTGTCCATGGTTGATAACGATGCCGCGGGGTCAAAGGGTCAAACTGGTCCTCATCGACTTTGGCGTCATCTATCGATTGACGGACGCTGGGGTCGTGTGCCACGTGTATGCGAGGTTTCAGGAGCCGACCCTGTCGACGGCCACGACCGTCTGCGGGAGTCGAACCCGGGAACGAAGCGTCTACGTCTCGGAGACGAACCAGGTGGAAGTGACGATGATGAACTTTCGGATGAATGAGGAACAGGTCTACTTCGTCGTCAACTATGAAGGTCAGTCTGATCATGGGGAGGGGTTTATGGTAATCAATCAATCATAAGATTTATATGGCGCCTCTTCAAGGGTTCTACTCAGAGGCGCTCGATACAAGCCTGACTCGGTGCATCACGCCTTATAAGCGCCGCACCTTCATTGGTAACACTCTGTCACGTAGATCAGAAGATCAGCACGTAGGCGGGATCGCTTCCGGGCATACCCTCCCAGAGGTCGACTCAGCCTTTCATTCGCCAGATGGCGTTGGCTGATCTTCCGATCTACGTGACAGAGTGTTACTAGTAGTAGGACGTGATGGGCGCCTTGCATGGCTGCCGTGTAAGTTAAATTGATGATGATGATGATGATGATGATGATGATGATGATGATGATGATGATGATGATGATGATGATGATGATGATGATGATGATGATGAGTTCTCTGCCCGAAGGCAGGTCCATTGGCTTTTACGCCACCCGGGGATGAGATGAGTGAGGTGGTTTCCCGTTGCCTTCCTCACAGACAATTATGGGTAAGCAACTTGTCCAAGGTCGCTACGCAGTGGCTTGAGGTAGATTCGAACCTGCGACCCTCCTGTTACAAGGCACAGGACATACCGCTACACCACCGCGTCCCACATAAGTTAAATTAGACTCCTGTTATAACTTGTGATCATCCGTTCATACTGATTTGTAATCATCCTGCATTGTGTCAGTTTGAAATAATAAACGAAGATTATTATCAATTACATGATCGAAGATAACTAAGTCCTCGCCTCATCAACTAGTGTCTGCTCCTTCATATTCAACATATCAACCAAATCTTATTGTATTGTATTGTATTTGGATACTTATAATGCGCCTCCAGCAGTAGAAGTATTCAGTGTCGCTCCCAGCGTGAGCACCTCGAGGGACGACTTTAGGCAGTGGACAGAAGTAATAAAAGATCACCAGTCAAAATCTGAGCCCAACTTTCGTGCATAGATGCATACATACATACACACATACACACATAAATACATACATGCACAAATACATACACATAGGCATACATGCAAACATGCGTACATACATACCGACATACATACAAACACACGTACATTTCGTTGTGTGGCCATTAGACATACGTTATAGATATTTAAGCTAAGCTGAATGTCTAATAGATTGTTCGTTTTGGTGATGTACTTTGTAGCCGTTGGTTGCGTCGATCCGTTGGTTCCGAGGGCCTCGTGGCTGAAGCGATCCATCGATACGGCCGTCATCTCCTGCAACTACACGACTCAGGCCTGGCACATCGTCTGCCAAGGAAGCGCATGGTTCGGAAAGGTCGACAACTGCACAGCCATCGGTCAGTTGTAACACGTCGTCACGCCCTCCGTCTGTCTCTGTCTACGTGTCTGTGTCTGTCTCTCTATCTGTCTCTGTTAATGTCTCTGTTAATGTCTCTGTTTCAATCCCTATCTCCGTCTCTGTCTCTGTTTCTGTCTGTCTTTGTCCCTGTCTCTGTCTCTGTCTCTGTGTCTTTGTCTGTGTCTATGTCTGTGTCTGTCTATCTCTGTCTCTGTCTCCATCTCTGTATCCGTCTCTGTATGTAGTTTTTGTACACGCTCCTGCTATATGCTATATATATATATATAATATATATATCGACTTCTGTATCTTCCTCTGTTCCGTTTTCTCTTTCTCTCTTTCTCTCTCGTTCTACGTTGTTATCTCTGTCTGTTAGTTTTTGCCTTCAGGTTTTATTGCTAATCTTCTCTTCCAAGGTTTGCGGTCATTTTAAGAGAATCATTCAGACTTCAGTGTATATTTCTGAAATCATATGTAATATTAATAATATCAAATATGCATAGATGTTGCAGAAGACGTAGCGTAAATGACGCTTTGAGAATATTCAAACCCTGTTAACGATTTTACTAGCTGTGTTCTTGTTACATTGACTGCTGTAGAACCAGGCCAACCAGCAACCTACACATTCTCCTCGAAACCAAGAGACGACTTTCATTACGGTAAGCGCTCTATACAGCCATCTTGTCTGTCTGTCTGTCTGTCAGCATGCCTGTCTGTCTGTCTGTATGTCTGTCTGTCTGTGTGTCTGTCTGTCTATCTGTATGTCTGTCTGTCTGCATGTATGTCTGACTAGAAAATAACGACTTTAATGTTTAAGCCGAATTTTTGTTTCACAAGCAGATGTTTCCATGTAGACCGTTTTAAGATAACGGCGAATCTTATAATGGCAGAGTGATTCGTTGCAGGACTTCTGGTGGCTGTCGTAACGGGTTTGATCCTCGGTGTTGTGATTGGAGTGGCAATGCTTGCCATCGTTATCGCCTGCCATACAAGGCAAGTCCAAATTAGCTTATAGCTTCATCATCGTTCCTCCTCCTCCTTGTCTTTCTCCGCCTTCTCCGCCTCCTCATTCTACTTCTCCTTCTTCTCCTTCTCTTCAACCTTCTCATCCTAATCTTCCTTCTCCTTCTTCTTCTTCTTTCCTCCTCCTCTTCCTTCTAATTCTCTTCCTGTTTCTTCTCCTCCTTTTCTTCCTCTTCATAAGTAACATCATCATCATCATCATCATCACATCATCATCATCATCATCATCATCATCATCATCATCATCATCATCATCATCATCATCATCATCATCATCATCATCATCCATCATCATCATCATCATCATCATCATCATCATCACCACCACCACCACCACCACTTACGATCATCATCATTACTATTATGACGACGATGCTGATGACGCTGATGATGAATGATGATGACGACGACGACGACGACGATGATTATGATAATGATGATGATGATTGACATATCTGCAGACGAAGGGGAAATGCTGCCGTGTGTGTTCGTGAGTCGACCTATGCCACCCATTTGGACGTTCTAAACGACGGAGCCTTCGGACCAGAGGGAAAGAAACTGTTCAACGCAGCCGGCAACAACCAATACGAGTACGCACACGTCTGCGGCTTCCATCCACTCACCTCCGCCAGCCACGATTCCTCCTCATCACCCGGAAGAGGGTACGATGTTAAAGCACCCTCAACCGATAGCTCCTCGGCCATCGACACCACCACTGCCCCCGCAGTATTCGCTTCCGGGGGCAGCGTGTCCGCCCAGAATGGTCACATGGATCGCCCGGGATTTTCAGTCGAGTACCGACATAACTGCAGACCGCTCGAACAAGTTCCGTTCTGCCCTGAGTTTGATGAGAAGTCGCAGAGTCCCGAAGATCTCCAGTGGAACTCGTCGAGCGGGTAGACCATGATGGAGAAAGGAGTATCGATCAGCAAGAAGCTTTGAGGCGGCAGTGCCATAATATGGAGATTGAGCTGCTCTTGTCGCCATCTGGCGAATGAAGAAAACTGATTGCTAGATGCGTTTGTAAGAGCGGGCTTTTCTTGTTCTGTCTGGTGTTAAGACCGCGTTACCACTCCAAGTGTTACGGAGAGGAAGTAGCCAATGCACGGTCTCATGCGATTGTTTCAACAATACGCCGGAAAAGTAGGCTAAGTAGAGGCTTGATTAGCAACCTGGGTTTATACGAATAACCAGTGCCAGAATTTCCATTACGCAAAAAGCTGCAGCTTATATGGCCTCACAATCCGCAGAGGCCTCCAAAGCATTTTTTTTATATAGGCCTATATTAATGAATGTTAAAATTATTTAAAAATTACAATTAAATATTGTTTCCATTGTATACTATATTAAAATCTATAATAAAGATCAAGCCAACCAAATGATATATATGTCATCAGTAAATGCATTCATTTGAAAATAATTCGAATTTTTCACTCTAAATGTCTTGCTATTAATTAGGCCTAATTGAAAGGCATTATTATGTTTTCGAGTTTTGTGAGTATTCTGGTGTAATTTTTAACAATGGTCAGCAAGCTTTATGTAGCTTAGGGCCTTACCAAGTCCTAATCCGGCACTGCGAATAACGAAGAATCCTCAAGATGATATCTTGTTAGGCTTTACGCTGATGGCACCAAATGTGTTCCTCGTCAAAACAATGAACTGCCATTTGTATTCACTTCAGTGACAAACGCAGCAACTTCAGCGAGTCTATTGCACCTAAATTCGGTCACAAGTCATCCGTATACTGCACTCCATCCAGCGTAAGGACTTGAGTATTTAACAAACAATTCTGTGAGAAGATTGCATTAAGTTAACTGATAAGTTATGGAAATTAATACGTCCAATGTTTACAATGTTTGCAATACGTTTAGCCTTGAGTTCAACTGAAGATCGAATGTCTATTACCGGTTCAAATCCTCGCCATTTATATGTATAGCAACCGAAACTTTCGTTCGAACTCGTTTTCTTCTGCTAAAATCGGTTTCGCAACTGATCTGATTGCGCATGAATTGATCGTTCTGGTCTCGTCTAAAACGTCTTCATTTCAAGGAGTGGACAGACGGATGGTGAGATATAGGCATCAAAAGTTCATGGCTTACGTTGCTGTAACGGTAGCGTAACTGGTCATTCTTGGATTGGAACTTGGCTGGCTATAACGTAACCCGATACACCAAGAGTCGAATTCTTTAACGCAGGCTTATAATAAGACAAATCGTTGCGAAAACAAAGAAAATCATAAACGCTTTGAGAGGCTCCTCGAATTAGCTCTATAAAAGTCAGGCTACATATGCAAAGTTGAGTATCGATATGCAGGCGAAGAACAAAATCGAGGTAATAATCTGCTCCGATTGTGGGACAAGTTCCTTCAACATTTGCGCAGAGAATTGCATAACTATTAACTATGCTAATTTAAGCAATCTGTCTTTGTAAAGATCTAGGACTGACATAGAGACCTCGAGAGCTGCGTGCAAGGACTCTCTTGTTCCCCTGTCTACCACCCGCCCCACGCAGAAATGTATTGATTCAGGACCGGCTTAACTCTGCTCTCTCTCTTTCTTTCTCTCTCTCTTTGCTCTCTTTTCTCTGTCCCTATCTCCCTCTCTCTCCCTCTCGGTCTCTCTGTCTCTGTCTCTCTATCTATGTCTGTCTTTGTCTGTCTGTCTCTGTCTGTCTGTATGTCTCTATCTCTGTCACTGTCTCTGTCTGTCTGTCTGCCTCTATCTTTTTTTCTCTCTCTTTCTCTCTTTTATTGCATTGCTCTTGCCCTCCACCTCTCTCTCTCTGTCTCCTTCCTTCCTGTGCCACTGTCTCTGTCTCTCTCCTTCCCTCTCTCTCTCATGGCCGTTGTGGTTTTCGTACACTTGACAGAGCGTGCCATCAATAGCCCGTGAGCTGTCGACTGAAGGCCACTTCGTCTGTTTGCATCGAAGCCTCTTCTAAATACGACCGTCGCTATATTCACTCAGTTTTATTAGGATCTCAACGGTGTCTTATGCATATACGATTTAAAAATATCGACGGCATTCCTAGAGGCTCCATTGCAGGTCACGAACTCTCTCCGAGCATTTGCACACCGTTTATCTATAGCCTGTTTTTTTGCCAATGTACTCCATGACCATTAAACTGTGCTGCGGCTTTATCACTGAATTACCTGTCGGCCTTCGGGTCGAAATTCGAGTGATGATGGCCCGATAGAAGAACAGACGAACGGACGGTATACAGGGTTAGGTAAGGTAATGAAAGGAATGCAAGTTAATGTATACAGGTTAGGTAATGTAATATAAAGTAAGGTTATGTAAGATAATGTAAATGTAATGTAAGATAATGTAAATGTAATGTAATATAATGTAAATGTAATGTAAGATAATGTAAATGTAATGTAAGATAATGTGCATGTAATGTAAGATAATGTGCATGTAATGTAAGATAATGTAACTGTAATGTGGGGATGAGAGTGTTAGTGTGATGTGGGATGATGAGTGTGATGTGAGGATGATGTGGAGTGCGGTGTGTGGATGGTAGGTGGGTTGTGGGATGAGTGAGTGTGATGTGGATCAGTAATGAGTGTGATGTGGGATGAGTGGCCAGTGCGGTGTGGGGATGAGTGAGTGTGATGTGGGATGGTGTGGAGTGTGATGTGGGATGGTGTGGCTGTGATGTGGATGGTAATGAGTGTGATGTGAGGATGAGTATTAGTGTGATGGCCAAAGGATGAGTATTAGTGCGTTGTGAGATGGTGTGGAGTGTGATGTGGATGGCGTGGAGTGTGATGTGGATGATGTAAATGCATTGTAAGATAATGTAAATGCATTGTAAGATAATGTAAATGTAATGTAGATATAGATAAATGTAATGTAAGATAATGTAAATGCAATGTAAGATAATGTAGATAATGTAAATGTAATGTAAGATAATGTAACTGTAATGTAAGATAATGTAAGTAATGTAAGATAATGTAAATGTAATGTAAGATAATGTAACTGTAATGTAAGATAATGTAAATGTAATGTAAGATAATGTAAATGTAATGTAAGATAATGTAAATGCAATGTAAGATAATGTAAATGTAATGTAAGATAATGTAAATGCATTGTAAGATAATGTAAATGTAATGTAAGATAATGTAAATGTAATGTAAGATAATGTACTCCTCTTAGTTCTCTCTCTGTCTCTCTGTGCTATAGTAAGCATATACTGCTCCCGCTCCTCTCTGATGCTCTGCGATATATATGCGTATGAACGCGTGCGTGCGTGTGCGTGCCATTAGCGTATGCTTGATGCGTGCGTGCGATGCGCGATGGCGATGCGTGCGTGCGATGCGATGCTGTGCGATGCGATACCCGTGCAATGCCTGCGCACCTACTCCTGCCTGCCACCTGCTCTATACCCACCACTGCAACAATGGCGAGGGTTCGACCAATCGGATACCGTCTCGCACATCACCCACACCGTGTCTAACCTGCGCGTGTCTGTCTCATATGCAAATTAGTTCAACAGTATACAGCTATTAAGGCGCAGATAAAAATCAATCAGACGGTTGGTGAATGAAGATAAACGACTGCGACTGACGTATTCCTGGAGATGACCGATCATGCTTTTCTTCATGCACTTCAGACTGCAGTCGGGCACAACAAACGTCTTTTCCGGTTGCTGTTCAATTATTATCCGCAGCCGATACGCTCCATCGCTGCTCTCACTCACCTGTTCATACAGATGAATGCATATATAGCACACGGTCTTCATGTAGCGCCACTTTCAAGAAAATAATCAATACTCCACATCAAGTATAATATTGGCCGCGAAATGTTGTGTCTCGCAAAAAAACTGCTGGCATTACAGTTATTAGTGTTATCACTTGATGCTGTTATTATTATCATTGTGTATTATTATTATTATTATTTTATGCCTCAAGGTAAAAAGGTGCCTTAGGGACTTCACCATTATTAAAAACGCAGAATTGTCTGGAATTACTACTACAACTGCTGCTGCTGCCGCCACCACCACCACCACCACCACCACCACGACTACTACTACAGCAACAACAACAAAAACAACTATTACTACTAGTACCACTACTACTGCTGCTACCATCATTATAATTATTAACCAAAGGTAGAAATGATTCCTCACAAAAATCATTTAGAGGTCTCTATGTTTGTCACTTATAGCCTATTTTCGATAAGTGTTTGTCAGTGGTTTAGACTTTAGAGTTGTGGTTTCTGATTCCGGAGCAATTGGCCATTTGTTTGTTTCTCCTCATGATCTGAAGCACCCGCTAAGTTTTTTTATTGCATTATTCGTGCACGCTCTTCAGCCAGAGGATCTAAAATCCCAGAGCTGCGCCACTGATTAATAAATTATAGTCGACGTACATGTATGTAGGCCTACCGTAATAACTACGTGACCCAAGTGGACCTCTATCAGGCGCGATGCTAAGTCGCACCCCGGCACGGCCTTCAAATCATAATGCGTCGCTTCTCGCCTCGCTGTGTAGGCCTACCTGGACGCTCCGTGACACGGCATAATCGATTCAGTTACATCATACAGACTGTCAAGCATTGTACTGACGGGGTGGATGCGGTTCAGTGCACCCCATGACGTCTGTATGTCTGTCATTAAACATGACAGTCCTCCGTTCAGACGAATGTGTTGATCATTGTATTATCATGCGCGAACACTGCTCAGATTTTTTGTTCTTAGCAGCGGTCGTCATTTTGTCGTAACAAACGAACTCGCTTTTTCTGAATTAACGGAGACTTAATTGTCTGGTATAATTGGCAATAAATCGCCGCAGACCGTCCGTCGAAAGCGTTTTTACATCGGATTCGGTTTTAGTTCTAGTGCCGTAAAAAGTGGCATTTAGGCAGAGCGCACATAATTTGTCGTCTTAAAAATGTCGAGCGCTAATCTAACCACAACGTCCGCAGACGATTTATGGATTTATGAGGAAGCTATACGACCTTTAATTGAAAGCGTAAACTTCGTCTAATAAACGATAATATATTGCAATGATATATGAATCCTCTCAAAATTCGAATCACCCCTTCTTAACTCGCTTAAATGAAACCTTTAATTCAAACGCCAACTTCAATTAAACTTCAACATCATCAAGAGGCTGTTTATTTATTTAACAATTTGATAATTTATTTAATATAATTATAGGCAAAGTGCAATCAATGCTCGTCAAAGTGGTTTACCTCGCGGTTTACGTGGTCTTTTGAGCGACGTTTTCTATAAGCGAAAGACAGTATCAGATTCGTTTTTAATTATTATTCTTGCCATGAAGGTTAAAAAGACTCAGGTCAATAATTTTGCTTAAGAGTTTTCGAAAGCCGCTAGCCATGCCCGGCATTTGGACTAATCAACTCTACTGTGCTGAGCTGTAGTCTAGTGTGCTCTTAACTGATCTGATCTGACTCTAATCTAATATAATCTACCGTTACCTCACCTAATTAGCATGAAACGCTGTCTTTAATACTGACCTCTACAGGTGTTTTCTTGGTGCAGTCCTTCCTCGCCGTGAATGGACACATGACTGCCCGATTCCGGTAATCATTGCACGTGAACTCAAGCAGATCGTGCAGTTTATTTACCGTCAGGGCTTCGGCACAGTTTGGCACTGTGTAGACGAATGGATTGATCATGGAGAACTCAGCGACGTAGTAGACTGCAACACAAAACACCAGCTCATAAATTCACCCTTGTCAATATATAAAATAAATACAGAAATAAACAAAAAATAAACGGAACAAATAATTCAATAATTACGTGTACCAATAAACAAAAACCCAAATAAATAAATAAAGTATCTAAGTTAATACTTATACATCAAAAATACACAGATAAGTAAAATTCTGTAGCGCCATTGTTGGAATCTGCGATTCGCTAGATATTGTACGGCCAGAAGTGTAGTCCTGTGTAATCGTAATCGTAAGCTCAAAATTTATAAAACGCTACTGTTACATTACGACCGACCAAACACAATATATCGACAATCAGTCAAATCTGGCCCACAATCTTTAAGCCAAAAATGACGCTCTAAAGACATTTTCAGTTCAGTTGTAGTCCCTTTTCTGTTCCCTGTTGCGGTGTGTCAACTGGTAAATTACTTTTCATATTAAACGAATATAATAATAATACAACTGTAGTTTGATTTTGCCTTCCTTCCAAAGCTCAGAAGTGCATTCACGACCGTAAACGAGCAGTTGTGCGTTTATGCTCAAGGTTCTCCTTACACAATGTCCTCCTGAATGGAGACTCGAACCACTGCTCTCGTGTTATAGGTCGAGCGCTCTATCTATTCGGCTACTCTGACCCACACTTTAAGTCATGTCATTGACGAACAGTTTCGATATATCGGCCTCCTCTCCCCAGCAGATCTACACCGGATCGCTGCTCTAGTCTGGCGGTGCTTGCTGGGCGTTGCCCCAGCCTACCTGCGCGAGCTTACCTGCCCTACCCTGAGTACCAGAGGTCGTAGCTCCCTCCGTTCCATGGAACGGGGGCCTCCGTACCCCCTTCTCCCGTACTTCTACACGGCACAACCGTGCCTTCTCGGTGGTCTGTCTCTGTATGGAACGAGCTCCCATTGACGCTGCCCTTGCTATACACATGGTCCATTCTGACGCATTCTACGCTAGCCTTAGAACTGATCTTCTTAGCCGTGCTAGGGTCGGGAGCACCAATGAGTAGTAACCCTTAAGAGCAGAGATCGGTTACGACCGGAACGCACCGGAACGGCGTTCCG
This sequence comes from Aporrectodea caliginosa, assembly GCA_020284085.1. Taxonomy (NCBI): domain Eukaryota; kingdom Metazoa; phylum Annelida; class Clitellata; order Crassiclitellata; family Lumbricidae; genus Aporrectodea; species Aporrectodea caliginosa. The sequence continues at coordinate 605,484 of JACEVL010000132.1, read as the reverse complement.
GTTCTTTTTTGACGACCGGAACGCCGTACCGGTAAAAATTTCTAGATTAACATTGCACCTGAAGTCGTGGTGCACCGGTCCTTTTTTTTTAGGACGGGATCACTGCTGAAGAGGTGCTATATAAATATTTGCAATGACTGCATATATCGATCTTGTTGGATATGCTGACCTATGACGGTGTGACTGAAGATGAATCTTTCCGACGTTTCGACCTTGGATACGACGCACTCGATTTGTCCGGTATCGATCGTCTGCAGCTCAACAACGGTCAGCGTACCATTGCCATAGATCGTACGACGAAAGCCGAGATACCCCGTGCCATTCTCACCCTTCTCTCTCCAGTTGTACATCGCCCCATGGTACTTGTCTCCGGGCGCCTCTTCCGTCACACAGGGTATGTTCAGCGAAAAACCTTTCCTGCCGTACCAGACTAAAGCACACAATCTCCATATCACATGACATACCGTGGCATTAAAACACACCAGTCAGCACATCATCGCATGTAAATATCAGCACATCGTATGTATGTAAGTGTGTTTGCATCTATGTATGCATGCATGTATGTATAATAAATAATATCTTTTCTTTTATTAAGCGCCTGACAAACGACTACAGCGCTGTACATTTACATGTTATGCAATTTAAATCTTAACTACTAACAGAACAGACAGCTTGCAATACAACGGCGACGGCGGGTGGCAGCCTACAAAGCATATCCGCCCAACGGGGGCTCGAACCCCGGTACCTCTCGGTCTCTGTGCCAGATGTTATCCAATGCGCTATCGGGCATGAACGTATGTGTTTATGTAGTGTGTACATGTATGCATGTATAGAGCTGACATATAGTAGTGTACAGGCAGGTGTGAGACTAACATTCAAACGACGAGGCAACTTTCTAAAAGACCTTTGGCAAAGCCAATTGGGGCTCATTGGCCAATAGAAGTTCCAGACTTCAGTATATAAAAATGCAAGAGGAAGCAACTGCCTCCTCGTGCCTCAATGTAAGGATATATGTTCCAGTGTGTAGGACCAATATGTATGTTATTGTATTTATGTAGCACGTTTTAAGATGGGAAAGTGCTGCATGTATAGAGCAACACATAGTAGACAGAAAAAGGTGTGATTTAACGATTTAAACGACGAGATTGTTCTAAAAGCGACTGGGAAGCCAATGCAGCTCATCGTTAAAATGAAATGGCAAAGTACAGCCGATGTTTGTAATTGAGTCATGGCTTTATGACAGAGCCACCCGAGTATGCATACCACAGCCATGATCTTGTGTTACTAACTCCCTGACCTTGGGATGAAATTCCTTAACCTTAAGAAAAAAATTTCCCTGACCTTAGCAGTCTCCCTTCTGCGATCCGTTCAGCTGATTTGGCTGAGTCCTTGAAGGGTAATCTAAACTAAAGACTTACCTGTTCACAATTGCTTACTTTGCTTGATGTTTCAGCTCGTTTTGTAGGCGTTTCTCTTCACCTATTATACTGCAGACTTACTCCGCTCAATTTTACAGTCTCGTTAAGCGCCCTTGTATAGCGGCAAGGCTGTGTTACAGCGCCCTAGAAATTTTCGTTGTTGTTATTATTATTTTTACCTGAGGTAGTACTAATCCCTCAGGCTATCAAAACTATTATCCGGAGAAAGGAAGATGGTTTTCTGGAACGGTTTATCCCTCGACCAGAAATTAATATGGTTATTATTATCCGGATCAGCATCATCATCATCATCATCATATGTCGTCGTCATCATCATCATCATCATCACTAAATATTATTATTATTATTAGCTTGTAAAATCATCATCATCATAATCATAATCGTCATCGTCATCGTCATCGTCATCATCATCTTCATCTTCATCATCATCATCATCATCATCATCATCATCATCATCATCATCATCATCATCACTAAATCTTATTATTATTATTAGCTTGTGAATTTCTCTGACCTTTTCCAAGTGACAAAGCTGCAGGAGTGGCAAACTGAATTTCTCCGTCGATAACCTCAACAATCAAGAGGAAAATCCAGACGCCCTCTGTGAGCATAAACACATCCGCCATTTTCTACATAGCCATTCACCCTGAAAATTTTGAAATAAGTAACAAATAAAACTCGGGCTTACAATAAACCAAAACGTCGCGCCAACACTATAGGTGCAATACTCGATGCGACGCGATAGGTCGCAATGCGACATAATACAGTCTTTAATGTAATGTAGTGTTACGTGGTTTAATGTATTGTAAATGAAAGCGTCGGCAAAAGCGAAGGCTATAATTCACAGTCGCGTCTTTTTTAAAGATCCTCTAGTCAGCCATATTGCTGTGTCATTGAGCGATATTTAAAGGCGTCATATAAATATCTAGTTTTTTGAGGACATAATGCAGTAGGCCAACATAGGGCCTAACTAACGCATAGCTCTTCAAATTAAAAGGAATGAGTGGGAAGTGCAGTTAAACCTACTCCACCAGTAGACGCCTTAGTCCTATCGACTTCTTTCGCGTAAAATCATTATAATTAATTCCTGATGCCAGCCATTTGGCGGCGATGTGTACGAATAAATGATCCCCATTGTCCTGAGTCATTTGTTGTCTATTGCAGCGCTTCCCAAACTTTTCAGTGTCACGGACCGGCAGGAATTAATTTTCAGTGTCAGGGACCGGCTGGAATTTTCCCACTGCAGGTGGACCGGTGTCAAATTTATTAATTATTTTTATCTTTTTCGTTTTCGATCACCTACAGTCCTCAAAATGTATTAGCAGAGTTGTTTGGATACCTAATGACTGTCTTATACCATACTTTCTTATTTTCTGTAGACCCTAGTCTTGAAATCCTTGCAATCTTCCGCAGCCAGCTCATTTCTGCTGTAAGAATTCTTTTCTCATCTTGGTTTCGCATTGTCCAACATTCCGATCCGTGTATAAAAATCGGTTGTATCATCGTCTCGTATATTTTTGTCTCGGTTTTCTTTGGTAATACTGTGCTTCTCCATATCCTGTTCATTATTCCAAATGCTTGTGAAGCGCGTCCAATTCTCCATTGTATGTCTTCTTCGTTGATTAAAGTGATTTATATACATATACTTATACATGCAATTGAAACCTACCCAAGTACAGTTTCCAGTCTGCATGAAGAGCAACGTTTTTAGCGACTTTCGCAAACATCATATACGCACTTAGTGCCACTTACGAATTAAACTATAAACTTAAGATTCCTAAATGAAGAAATTTGAACGAACACTTTCAAATGCAAAAATCACTGTATATTCGTTACTTGTTCTCGCTGAACGACGTCACAAAAATAAAAAATGACGTCCCAAATCAATGCCTGATAATGACGTCATAAGGTATTGATCTTAGCGACTTATACGTTGACGTCATTATCAAACACTTTAAAGTGGTTTGAAATTGTATTGGATCCAGAGTTTAACGGCAACGTTATGACAACAAACTGAACAAAGGCCGTTGCCGTCGACAGAAATAAGGCGATTTTGTCATATTACAGCTTTTGAATTAAACCCTAACTTGGGACTATTATAGCCCCAGCTCTAATGTAAAGCTTTTCTGTAAAATTCGTGGAAAGGATATGAAATCAGACGATTGAGATTAGCAAGACCAATCAATTACAAAGTCTCTGGATTAGAAGGTTTGCAGTAACAACCCTGACAAACAAGAAGTCATTAGGCTAACAGTAGCCTACTACAAATATTTCTTCTTCCACCACCACCACCACCACCACCACCGCCACCACCACACCACCACCACCACCGCCACCACCACTGTATATTCTACCGCCGCCGCCGCCACCGCCCGCCAATGCCACGCCGCCACCACCACTGCTACTTACTACTACCACCACTGCTACTACCACCACCACCAACACAACTACTATCGCTGCTTCTACTACAGCAATCGCAACTACAACCACCAAAACCACTACTTCACTACTACTACTACTATTATTACTAAAATTACTATTGCTACTGCTACAACCACCACCACTACTGCTGCTAGTATTGCTACTCCTGCTACTATTGCTACTCCTGCTGCTACTGCAGTACCTCTCCGGATTGGGCTAGTCTCCTATTTCGATATGATCTCCTATGCGTTAAACACCACCACAATTGCTAAATGTTAAAAATTGCTAATCTCCTGGATTCGTATCCTTAGGAGGTGGCTACTGCAACTACTGCAACTAAAACTCACCACAAAAATAATACTAAGTTGCATTCGGTAATGCAAAAATAATGCTGAAATAACGGGTAGGCCTATAGGCCTATCTATTAAGTGCTTCCTCAAATAAGACTGAATTTCATAGCGTGCAATTTGCAATAATTTATCTAACGGACATTCATGTAAAGCCTATAAGAGAGAAATCTATTTTGTCCGACGCATTGTAAAACTGGAAATCTTTACGAGTATAATTCCATTTCTCAGCGTGAAACCGAGATTCAGAGTCTTGTTTTAGTAAGAAACATTGGAATTTATTATTATGTGTCATGGTGTTTTTCGATCTGCTTATGGCTGACGTCTGCTTTCTCTATACAATTCAATACAACTTGTATTTATAACGCGCCTTAATAAAACTGAGTCTTACTCAAAGGACTCGTTACAATGTAGGGCGTATACTTACTAATCATATAGTACTTAGAGAAGAGATAAGTTTTAAGTTTAGATTTTAAAATATTAATTGAGGATGATCTTCTGATTAGTTCTGGTAAAGAGTTCCATTCAGCTGGACCAGCAACTTCAAACATTCTGTTTCCAAACTGTAGCTATGTTCTTTTGATTACGAAGTCTCTTTTCGAAGCTGATCGCAATCCACGTCTTGACTCAAGAGCAGCACATGGAGTGTCTAAAGGTGATAAGTAAGGAGGAGCAGAACCTGACATAACTTTGAACGGCACTGTCAATTATAATTATTGTTCCATAAATAACTGCTGTTAGCCTCAGTCTATAATTGGCAATATCAAAAGACTATCGCAAATGTTTTAAGTGGCATGCTTATTAAAAGAAACTTCATGTGCAGGTTCACAGATTCTCTACAGCGTGCTCTACAGCTGCGATGCGAAATATTTCGTTAACCAAATTCACGAAACTTTTCGCTGTTTGCACACTTGACACTGTGTTTAAATCACTCTTCTGTAATTTGTTTAATGCTTTTCTGCATTCGGGCCTACAAACTGCAAAAGGTCATGCGTTATGGACGATTTTCATTGCTGCCTACGACAGATTTCTGTACCAAGTGAAACGGTCTTACTCAACCGTGGCCTGTAAAACACGATGTCGTGGGCTAATTGTTTAAGCGTTCAGCCATAAACTGACGTTGTGTGCTAATAATTATTAAGTGCTACTAATCAACAGACGTTAAAAGACAACTCCATCCCATAATATGACAAGCACAAGTATTAGCAGTTCGCTGCCACTGCAGACCGTTAAACGGCCAGCGCAATAAAAGCCAATCAACAGGACATCCTCGAATTAATACCGTTTGACGCCAGACTCCCGAGCCTCGCAGTAAGCATCAGCCACAGCAGCAGCAGCAGCAGCAGCGGTCATAAATCAGTGTCATTTATTCGTTTCCGCAGGTGAGTCTATAAATAAACGCGTATTGAAACGGGCGGAATCAAAGCGCGCTGGCTGCCATTTTGGAGCACAGGTGCGCGCACCTTAATTGACCATTTCGTATGCAGGCAAAGAACTCTCGTAGCTTGCGTCATGTTCAATTCTTCGCTACACGTGCGCCGTTTGAAGCCGGATGCGACCGGCTTTTGATGGAATCATGCTCCAACCATCCTGACGGGATCCTATGTTCAACCGATCGTCGACGCACCGTATACAGGTCTATTCGAAGCGGGATATTGACTCGACGGTCCTGTGTTATACGCGGTCATCATCATCATCTTTTGCCATCTTCGATGCATTGTCGTTCGGCGCTGTCAACAGGTGCTCGTTCGATTCCGCAGTCCTGCCAATCATATATCCTCGGCTAATTACAAGTGGCCGACGACAGCAGATAGCTACAAAGCTACTTTCGCCCGCTCTTCCTTCCGTCCGCGGCGCATCTTCGCAAATCCGGAAACGTCTGCCGGCTGGACCGCGCATGCGCCGGCACATACCGGAAGCGACGAGTGACTGCTATGGCGGCGAATGCAGTGTTCGACTGAAGGAGCGAACGAGCTCCTATTATACACCGAACAAGTCCTAATTGAGAGTCAAACAACCTGTTGAATCAATTATTGCCCGTACTTCAATCTGTCCTGCGCAGTGGCGTTCTGACCCCGGCTGCAGACCATCATGACTGTGTCGCCGGCGCCTGTTTGCCAATAGCAAATTCCGCCCTTTCAATAGAATCGAAGTCCAGACAAACAAGAATACGACTGTTCAATGGACGACACAATCAAACCTTTCATCGATTATGTGCTCAACTGACGATAGAGAGAAAACAGACCTCAACAATTAGGCGAATATTTGATCCCTGAAAGCCGTAAATCATAAAATTATCACTCGTGATGATGACGGTAATTATATTACTGAACCTTTGAATATCGGCGATTGATTATGAAGATGATTACGATCGATGAGCGGCTCACTGAAGATAAGTAGTGAGTTGACGCTAAAAGTGGTTTATCATAAGTGCATAATTATTATTAAGCGAACTTATTAAGTCTCTCACCGCAAGACACAAGTGTGTTTTAGTCATAGAAGAGAGAGAAAATGCTATAACAGCGAAGTCGTGTGTATATATATATATATATATATATATATATATATATATATATATATATACACACGCATACGCACACACACATAACACACACACAGACAGACAAACATACACACACAATTAAATGAAACGGAAACGTTTTGCATTTTGGTTTAAATCGCCCAAGAGTATTTGCATTTTAAAAGTTGTATCATCTTGGTGAAATATTTTCCGGAAATGCTCTGTAGGTTAATGTTTCTGTAATTTGTGTCAGTCTTGCGGATCTCCTTTTCTTTTTTATATAGGGACAATTGTCGAGTTTGCTCAGTTCCAAATTAGGAGACCCTGCATGGTTTCGAATTGAAGACAATCGCGGAGTAGTCCTGTGTTGTTCTAAACGAAAATCTGACTTTATCCCTGTATTGTAACAGTGAAACGTGTGGGAAAGGTCATTGGAAAAGTGCACGTCAAATTTATAGCGCTATAGATCTATAATGATGACTACCCCATACAATTAAGTATGATATCACGTATTTTATTAATCTAATGTTCTACAAAGAAACGTGGCGAATGCGCTTTTTAGACAAGTCCACTTAATGTAACTTATTAATTTTTTGTAAAGTAATAGTCTAAATTGGTGCAATTTTTCCCATTGATCTAAATAATTGCACAATGTTAACAATACGGATCTGTGAGTGAATTGGAGAGTACTTTATTAATGCACATTTAGGCCTATAATACCAAATGATTTTGCAATTTATTTTCAAATTGGGGCCTAGTTCAGTTTGATATGTCCAGATATGATAAGTCCAGTATGATATTTCCAGAAAGTGCTCTCATGCATAACCAAAATTGGGATTGTGGTTCATGCCTTATATTTAGGGAATTTATACTCATTTTTCTCTCTGGGTCATTATACCTGACCTAGGCTAAGGGTCGTGAACCTGATACTCATTTCGAGGTACGTGCTGTTGAAGCATACTTTGGCCTATTTTGTTTGTTTCTTCTCCTTCTGAACGATGTGTATAGGCTAATAGCGGAAGACTTCAGCCTACACTTACATACACTGAATTATGATTCCTAAAATTCTTTGATCGTATGCTGCTCAGCTCAATTTCATATACGGAATATTCGTCGCATTAGATCTCTTGCTTCAAACTGTCCTGATATGTCTCTAGCTAATGCATTGGTTTGGCTACGCAGACTTGAATACTTTAACCCACTTGTCAATGGTATCATTAAAAGAGATCTCCACGAACTACATAAAATTCGAAACTCTCCTGCCAGAGGATCCAAAATATAGCAGCATGCATACGTCCATTCTGCATTAATTACATTGGACAAAGAATACAGTTTAAAAGCTGCCTTATTGTTCACAAAGTACTACATTTTAGTCAACCGACCTATTTCCGTGCTCACCCCATCTACAACTGTATTTGATAATGCCCTCCTTCCAAAGCTCAGAAGTGCACACAACCATACATCGATGACGATGACAAGTGCAGAGATACATCAACAGTGAGTGACTTGCTCAAGGGACCAGGTCCCTACACAGTAACCAAGGCCGTAGCCAGAATTTTGTTGGGGGGGGTGTTTACTCGTCCATGAGCAAGCCGACATGCAAACCAAGTCAACCGACTAAGGGGTTTGGGTTAGTAAATGCATTATTTAATTTTACACTATTTGATTTCGGGTGGTGTTTAAACACTCAAAACACCCCCTAGATACGCGGCCTTGACAGTAACTGGCTTGCGAACCCGTACTCTCTGCGTTACAGGCCTAGCGCTCAAACCAATCTTGAGCCACCGTACCACACATGTAGATATTGCAGCTGTATCAATGGATGCTGTGATTCCTGCTGTGCCCCGCACCCAAAGGTCTTGGGTTTTCTGTGGCTGGTTCACAGCCCATATTCGCTGCCCAGTTCAATTAGTTCTGCCAATTCTATGATGTTCTTTAAGCCTAAACTTAAAACTCATTTCTTTAAACTTGCCTTCTCGCCCTGACCTACGGATATGACTTGTCAAGGTCCATAGACTCAACCTAGCTTTTCCAGATCGAGGAATTGATCTGATAATGTAACCGAAAAAATAATATTAACTTGTAAGCAGAAATGCGTCTTTGTCATTCTGAAATTGAAAATAAACGAATATTTATTGACTGATGCTATTGATTACGATATTACTTGAATGACTATCGATCTACGTCTTCGGCATTAGGCCCTAAAAGTGACTATACTTAGGCGATAGAGCATTCAGTGTCTAACGACGTCTTATGGCTGTCAGGACCGCTGACAATAACCTTACCTTACGTGAATTTGACAGAGCTAATAATGCTACTTTAAAGGTGTCCATTTCAGCTGAAACGTAGAACAGGAGGAGGAGGCTGGCATCGATGTTAGATCCGCCTATACATCAGCTGAGCTGCTGCGCCAGGGCTTGGCTTCTGTTTAGTGGTCAGGCGGATGAGCAAAAGATGGGCCCGCCTCTCGTCAACTGCGCGACCAATGTCATCACGTCAACGACAAGCACCGCCTGGAGTCACCTCATCGATAATCGGATGCCCTCCTCCTCCGCTTCCTGCTGCTGTAGCTGCTACCGATGATTCAGTGATTTGATGGACTGAGAGGGTTAAGCGATGCTCAAGGGTTGCTGCGGATGATGGAAGTCATTAGGTGTCAACAAGTGTCTCTAGTCTCCTCCCAGTCAATTACGACATCAGCTGCGGTCGGCGGCCGTTCGTATAAACGTAGACTGACGATGAACGATTGATGACAAAGATACGGAGGCTGAGTGAGACGCAACTGATGCGCGCTTAGATCTGTTCGTACACAGAAGCAACGAGTTACACCTGACAAACTAGTGTTTTGATTCGCGTAACATCACGAGACTTAGAAAACCAGATTGACAACTTTGTCAGTCGGGACCAAGAACAGTAGAGTATAGGTTACAGGATCTGCCGGTGTAACGTGTAACGTCGTTGTCTGCTGGGTGGCATTTGCGAGAAGCCATTTCCGCGCTTTGAGACTCTGTAAAGTTTACGAGGAACGGCTTGCACTTTTCTTTGAAGTTGATGAAAGGCCGTTTCCGCCGGCCTTCAAGTTTCTTTGAAGTGTGTGAGAAACTGCTTCGATCCTTTTGGCCTGTCTGAACTTACTCTCTTGGAAGACTTCAAAGCACAGCGATGTTCCTGCAACCGTTTCCTCTGCTTCTATTCACCTCACAACAGGTGGCTCAAGTCTGTGAGACGCTGGAGGAGAGCGGTGACATAGAGCGACTGGCTCGCTTTCTCTGGTCTCTTCCCGATCACCCTTCCGCCTGCGAGGCGTTCAACCGCCACGAGGCTGTCCTCAGAGCTCGAGCCCTGGTCGCCTTCCAAGCCGGGAGATTCCGCGAGCTGTACCACATCCTTACGAGCTACAAGTTCACCAAGCAGTACCACGCGAAGCTGCAGACGCTCTGGCTGGAGGCTCACTACCAGGAGACGGAGAGACTGCGGGGCCGACCACTTGGGCCAGTCGACAAATACCGAATTCGAAAGAAGTTCCCCCTTCCACACACGATCTGGGACGGTGAGCAGAAGACGCACTGCTTCAAGGAGCGAACGCGGCACATCCTGCGCGACTGGTACATCCAAGACCCCTACCCGAACCCGGCCAAGAAGAGAGAGCTGGCGCGTGCCAGCGGACTCACCCCGACCCAGGTTGGCAACTGGTTCAAGAACAGGCGACAGAGAGACCGTGCGGCTGCTTCAAAGAACAGGCAAGCATTCGTCCATTCAATTTCACTATCACTTGGCGCACTCGTTCGGTTGTATTTTCGCTATTTCTGGTCGTGCGTCGTTTCCATTTATCTTTTATGTTTTATCAAAGCATTTGCGCGCATTAGCTTCCAAAATCAAACATGAAATGTGGCCCAGTGCTCGCAAACGAAACTTCCACGCTACAGTAGCAAAAGGTCATACTGATCCGACAAATCAGGCAGCGCGACCACCACGAGTTATAGAGAAAGGGAGAATCGGTAAACAATACTTTTATTGTAATTAGGATAAATACCCAGTAACTCCGGTAACTATTTCAGTATCAGCAAAATGAGCAATTTTCTGCGGAAAGATAATACTATATTTCAATGGGTTGTAGATTATTCAAAGCGCTCGCATTGGTATCGCTTTCTGTATTATCTCGAGCTGTACCAGTTGGTTTTAGAACTCGTAAAAGCGTCAGTGTTTGTAACAGCAAATATAACAGATACACTAAATGGTAACAAATTAATAGTTTTAATATTAATGCCAAATTAGCAACAGTAATATTAGTAATTATAGCAGTAGCAGTAGTAGGCCTAGTAGTAGGCCTAAATAGCAATTGTAATACTAATTCTATTAGGATTAGTGATGGTATTGGGATTAGGATTAGCATTGGTATTAGTATCACCATTAATAGGCCTAATAATGATATTATTAGTAATATTAGTAATGATTAGTATTAGTATCACCATTAGTAAGCCTAATAATGATAGTATTGGTAATATTAGTAATGATTAGTATTAGTATCACTATTAGTAGGCCTAATAATGGTAGTATTAGTAATAGATCTATTAATAATGATTAGTATCACCATTAGTAGACCTGATAAATTATAATGATAGTATTAGTAATATTAGTACTATAACTGCTAGTAATAGTGATTTTAATCGTAAATTTATATAACGCCACCTCAAGAGAAGCACAGCAGAGGCGCTACCGACTCGACAACGCAAAGCCACGGAAAAGAGGCAAAGACAAGTAAAGAAGCCTAAGTCGAAGCAGCTTATTCCCAGTGGTTAAAGTGGTTTGGGTGAGCAGTGTGAACTCAGAAGAAGAGTTATATTGGAACGCTTGTGTTATCATGGTCCCATGCATTGCATGGTGAGCAGTGGGAACGCAAGCATAAAATTTCCAGAGCAGCGGGAGCGCCGTTCCCACAGTCGACAGCAGTGAGACTTCTATGCTGGGTCGCATTAGTTGGGGTCGGTGGGGACAATTGCGGCCCCGCAAGAATGGAAGCATTCAAGACGCAGGCCAAAGAATCAATTTCAAAACTTGTTCTTAAAGCCAAACTCACCCCCACATACAAAGAGAGGTCACACTCGGTCAATGGCTCTTGTTGGCGGCCCATGCCTGGCACCCAAACAGTGCACGCATGGCTCTCAAGCATTTTGGTTCGCTGTTCCACAGCTTAGAATTCGCTGCCCAGTTCAATTCGCTCCGTCAATTCTATTGATATATATCCTAGGTTTAGTTTAAAACTAGGAAGATACAATGGAACTCGCATAGGTACCCATACCGTTCCTCCTATGTGAAACTGCGTATATGCCCAAAAACATAGCTATACCACCGATGAACCGCATCACAGTATTTAAAACAGCTTTTTCCGCATGGCCCGGGTCGAGAGCGTCTCTAAGTAGAGACCTTGAAGGACGCTATATAAATGTCGACAGGCCATCTCGAAAGGTCTTTCGGTCCAAGTTGCTCCAGACCCGTATAGACCTTGCAGCGATAGACTGGCTTCACATAAGTAAGTAAGTATATTCTTTATTGAACCAGCTGCAATCCGCATTCCGGTGTACAAACCGCATTTATAATAAACTATGTGGTGGTCCTGCTACATCTTTTCGCTACCTCAAAACTTGTCTTCATTCTCGAGGACTTTCGCCCTGGGAGCGCCTCTGTTTGGTGTGCACTGTGAGAGGCGCTTTATAAATCTCTAAATACATTTAAGGTCTTTATTAAGTGGCGCTCTCGACCTAGGCCAGGCGAAAAAAGCTGTTTTAAATGCTGTTGTTCGGCTCATCGGTGCCATATCTAGGATTTCGAGCATATATCCAGTTTGACATGGGAAGAACAGCACTGGTACCTATGCGAGCTCCACGGTATCTTAGTCCGAAGATAGACCTATATCAGTCGCATGCAATACAATGCAACTGAAATTTGATGAGCCTCCGCTTACAAAGCCGAGAGGTAACCAGAAGAGTCATCAGTGGCAGCGGATTGCTTGAAGGTCATCGGACGGTCAAGCAGAGGGTGACCTTGATCCTTGTAACAATCCATAAGAACGGGTCGTTCTAAGCCGGAAAGAAACGAAGAGTTCTGGTGAAGATCCCTGTCGCACGAGACAGACTGCAGAATGCAAAATCAAGCGACGTTGCTCTGCCAACCAGGGCATCCGAAGAGGATGAAATGAATGCCACGTTTCGGTGACAGTGAGAACGTCGAGATCCTAGGCATCGATGGTATTAGCAACGTCCGTGAATTTGATACCCAACAACAGAGCGCCTGTGAATAAGCTGGTTCCCGCGACTTAGCTTTTTGGTGTGCTGTAAAAATCTTGAGATTCATCAGTTCCTGAAGACAACCATTTGGCGGCGATGGGTACGAAATCTTGAGAAATCTTTGCGTTACAATTACGGTATTGCAGCCATTCTTCAGCAACAGAAGACCATAAATGCTTTCTGTCATTTGTAGGAATTCGCACGTGGCCCGTGGTCACGGCGTCTCTGGGGAGGGTACCTGCTGCAGTGGGGACATTTGGAACAACGGTCAATATGCCAGAGGAAACGAAGACCTACAGCTGGACATCACCGAGGAAGACGAGGACGAGGACGACGATGAGGAGGAGGATGAAGGAACTTCCGTTTCCGGGTTTTCTCAAGGTCATCGCGTCTCCGCAGACGGACGTCCGGAGAGTCAGCTGACGTCGATGGAAAGCCAGTCGCCATGTCCAGGGTTCGATGCCCGTGATCAGCAACTGGACGAACGGGCGACCCCAGTCGTTCCCCCGGGGTTTTCCACTCTCCTGCCCAGTTCCATTATGGCGATGCGAAGCCAGATGACGTCACCGTCCGCCATATTGGATTACATGTCACGGCGTCGAACGCCTCCCCCGCCCCTGCCCCCTCCCCCTCCGTCCCAGGCGGTCATCGGTGGTCGCTCTGCTAGCCACCTAATGGCCGTCATCATGGCCGAGGACTCGTGGAGGATGAGCCTACTGGCCGCCAACAAGAGAATCTGACTCTGTCACGCGTGAGTGGCGGTTACGCAAAATGTATCTGATGATTCAATGATTATGAACGCATACGTATATGCATGTTTGAATGATTGAATGTATGTATATATGTATATATGCCTGCCTGTCTGTCTTAATTAATAGGTCTGTCTGTCTGTCTCTGTCTGTTTGTTCACCAAAAGAGACTTTATGAACTATGTCAAAACTTCTTTTAAAATGTATCCGGTGGAAAGATATTGTTGTTAGCGGCTTATAAGAATACACTGCTAGATAAAATAATGTTACGTAAGTTATCAAGGAAACGCATTTCAAAGTTCTACGTTTCATGGAAGATTGCATGCAAATATACAAATATACCGAGAGTACTTTGATTAAGTACTCATAGTTAGAATCCTATGTGAAAATGCAAGCATGACTCCAACTGGATCACAAGGAAAATAAGGCAAAATAGTCGCCGCTTTTATTTGACTTTACGCGCAATTGGTTATTATACAGTGGGGGAAAATTTCTGGCCGCAAATTCTTATAAGAATTTTCAGGACGTATATAGTAGAGGTCTGGTGTCTCTGGAGAGCTGTGGGAAATTTGTTTTGAAGTTTGTCTTACTATTGACGTCGGTAAAAAGACTTGATCAGCCCCCCTCATATAAAAGTTTCGGAATGCGGGAGAGCCAGGGCCGCGTCGGAGACAGGACTGAAGTTAGAAATTGGGCGATAGATGGTGCTATTAAAAGATCGGGAAAAGAAATATTTGATTCAATAAGATAAGAATCGGCCAAAATTAATACTACTGATATATTAAACACAGCACAGCAACTGCATAACGCCAATGCAAATAATATTATCACAATGTTGTCTGCTGCAACACTGTTATTTATTTCGATAATAGTTTTTAGATGATATTCTGCTCCCCAAGATTATGTTGTTTTACAGAAAGCAAACAGATTAAGAACATTTTGTGCAATGAAAGTTGGATAACTGCGAGCACTTTTCGTGGAGTTAGCCTATCGCTAGATAATTATTTGATGTAGCCTACCTGTTATTCCAGTGAATAGGCCTATGTTTGTTAAATATCAAATCGCTGTTAAATTTATTTTCGATTGTCGTTTTTCGGTTTTCAGGTTAACCTGCTTGATACTTCTGTTTGTGATGAGTGAGTGTCACGAAGCTTTTTCAATTTATTATTGTCACGTGACTCTACTGGTTAGCATGCTGGAATGTCAACCTGGAGGTTGAGGGTTTAAATCCCGCTTGTGCAGAAACACATAAAATCAAAATTTCTGTTACGCATGCGCGTCCTGGCGAGATGAAGCCATTATTATATGCCTACTTACATACATGCAGTAATACTCTAGCCATTCATGAGAATGAGACGGAAATATCTTAACTTAACAGCCAAGTAACTTCGTCCTGTTAGCTGCACCGGAGAAATTATCTATGACCAATAGGAACCGTCTGGTTAGGAACCGAACATCCAACGCTTCTAAGAGAAGTGGGTATACGCTTTCCACGAAATGCTTGACAGATCCTGACGTTTTGAGGCTGCCAAGTATGCACAGCAATATCTTTACACTCTTCAACATTTTTGCTCTCTACCGTTCATTCCGCCATTTTGCCTAACAACTTGTAACTTTCACTTCTGTATTCAATTGTATTAATTCCCAGCAGGTCTTCAACGTTTTAGTCAAACTAGAACTCTGGCACACGAAAATTATAAACTTTTCATGTCATTATTTTATGGGGAAAGTCCCCTTAGTCCCAAGATTTTCAAGTGAGAGCCATGGCCCAATGTCGCTTGCGTCACGCCGTTGCCAGAACACCCAACTCCACATACAGTTTCTATAATTATATACCACCGCATCTGCATTTTACTATAGCATATATCTCGCTTGAACCGCAGTGGCGGCGCTACTAGCCTACAGGGCAATCCAGGGCAAATGCCCTCGTAAAAAGTCTTTGCCCTGGTCGTTATGTATACCCTGCCACAAGGCTACCAGAAATCTTGCCCTGCTCAGAATTTATTTGGGTCATAAATGCCCCTGCATTGGTTACTTTTTGTATGACTGCTCTGGCTATGCCCTGGTAACAAGATAAAACCTGGCGCCGCCTCTGGTAATCGTATCTATTAATCTCCAGTTTCACATCTCGTATCATGTCGAATTAGTTTCTACAAAGCATTATCAATTAACCATCCACGCCAGTAATTATACGTAAAAATTATACGTACATCTCATTTCGTTTCTGCTGATGACGAGCAGAATACGAAACAAGACAAGCCTCAGTTTTTATCTCTCATCGCTTCGATAACCTTTCCCTTTCTATTGTTCCCAGTCTAAAGCCCGTATCAGCTGGACCAGTCACTGATACGCGCGTGCATCAGTGTTGTCCACAACGTATACTACTACACGCCATTCAGTGCCGTAAACCTTGCACTTTCTGGCTTCCTGAAAGCAAGGCGAGCAAACATTTGATTACCGCTTTTCAAACTTCTTCTTTCAGCCAAGATCGCCTGTAGCGAAAGCGACAACATTCAGTGCAAAAAATTGTGCAATCATACATATAATTATTTATGTAAACAGTTACACATACATGTATTTATTATCATTATTACTATTATAACTATTAATATTTATTATTAATAATATTAATATTATTATTGATATTAATTTTGATATTGTTATTATTATTATTATTATTATTTTTTTTTTTTTTTTACCGAGGTATTCCCTCAGGATTTATGAAAAATTGCTATAAAATGCAGGAATTATTATTATTATTATTATTATTATTATTATTATTATTATTATTTATTATTATTATTATTATTATTATTATTATTATTATTATTATTATTATTATTATTATTATTATTATTATTATTATTATTATTATTATTATTATTATTATTATTATTATTATTGTTATTATTATTAGTACAGTCTATTATCATTAGATCATTATTATTACTACTATTAATAATAGTAATAGCAATAATATTATTAACAATTAATATACTGACAAAGTCGGTCGCGTGTTGCAGAGGTTGAAGGATCTTTCGATTTATTCTAAATGTGTGACTCGGTTTGTGGATTCGAGCTGGTTTAGCACTCTCTCCGTGTATACACACCCCTGTCAAGTTGTTAAGGCACGTGTACCTGTCTCGTGTCCCGGATTCAGAGTAACTGACTTTGGACATGAAATATTATGTAATAAATAAAATAAAAAAATTGAACAACATTTTCTCAAAGGACACGTGAGTCTTGAACAAATTATCAATTTCACACCTAGTGAAAAAGGTGCGAAAGGCAAAGACTTTCTGCCACTTAAGCATCTCGATTTAGCCTAGACGTATAAACCCATGTATAGGACTCATCGGTGCATTGCTACTGTGGCAACATATTCTAGACACGTAATTCAGTGCCGTAAACCTTGCAGATTCTGGCTTCATGACGGTGTATGTGAATGGATGGTACACTACTGGCTTCATGACTGTGATCCTTTTACGTGGGATATCGAACTCTAATCCAGGAAACACTGGAGAGAGTGCAACTCGTTATCAGGTACATTACCCAGCTTAACCTCGTGGAATATTCTCGGTTTGGATGATCATCACCGCACGGGAGCCGCCACGATGTACAAACGAACAGTTCGGAATTTCCACGTCTTTTTCCTGTTATAAGCCTTCAGAACTGGACTATAAATATTCCGGCAACACGACATCTGTTGCCAAGAATATCGTGGATGTAGTCTTATCGGGCACTAGAGAGCTTGCTTCGAATATTTAGACTGTACGTCATCGGCTACCAGCGCAGTTCGCCATTTTTCGAACAGTTTACCATCTTGAAGCGAGCGTCAGAAGCGTTTATAGAGCTGTTAATAGCTCTTCTGATCCAATAACAGTAACATTTTACATCAGTTGTCCGTTGTGTAAAATGCGAGCGTTCGACTTGCATCATTAAAAGGCTACTTACTTACTTTACTTATTTCTTATTATCACTATGATCATGCGTACACACACTTACTTACACACACACTCATACACACACACACACACACACACACACACACACACACACACACACTCACACACGTGCACCCACACACACACACATACCTAAACACACACCTAAACACACACACACAAAACACACACACAGAGGAATACAGCCTAGTTTATCAGGTCAACCAGTTACGAATTAAATTGTTAGACAAAAAAGACGCGGTGCGTATGATACGGCGCGAACAAAGACACATGCAATGCATGTAGGTCTACATTATGTCATGAACACATGCGCCTTTGAATGCTGCACGGCTGTCTTTAGCTCGGTGAACTGGTACATTCGAGGCCAATAATTGACAAATTACTAAATATCCGGCTAATTTGCCGAATTTTGTTGTGACGCATAAACGTCGTTTTCACACAGCGATCTTTCCTCCAGCAGATGTCTGTATGTCTTGTGACATAATTAAGGGCGGTGTGTGAACTGGGATCTGTGAAAGAAATTGCAGTATGTTCAAATTATACGACCCCAATTTATGATTGATATATTTATAGCTCACACAAGTGACACAACGTAGGCTGGCCTACGTAAAAGAGAACAAAGTCTCCGTGTTTGTCAGATGACAAGTATTAGTTTATTGAGCACTTAATAGGATATTCTAAAGTCTAAGCATTCACAAAAAGGTTGTTCTAAATATTCAAAACCGTCAACTCTTAATGAGAAATCGTTTGCTGGGTTCTATAGGTGTGCGGGAGACTGCAAGTGATGACTTCGAGTTAACTGCATGAGCACTCATTGTCGACTTTTGCATAAGTTAGGTTAGCGTAGGCAGTGCTTTTGAGGTAGGTACTGAAAGACTCTAAAGTGTATTAGTGTCTCGGCTACCATACCACCACCACTGCCACCGCCACCACCACCACACCACAGTAGTAGTAGTAGTAGTAGTAGTAGTAGTAGTAGTAGTAGTAGTAGTAGTAGTAGTAGTAGTAGTAGTAGTAGTAGTAGTAGCAGCAGTAGCAGTAGCAGTAGTAGCAGCAGTAGTAGTAGTAGTAGTAGCAGTAGTAGTAGTAGTAATAGTAGTAGTAGTAGTAGTAATAGTAGTAGTAGTAGTAGTAGTAAGTAGTAGTAGACTTAGTAGTAGGAGTAGTCGTAGTAGTAGTAGAAGTAGTAGTAAAAGTAGTAGTAGTAGTAGTAGTAGTAGTAAAGTGAGTAGGTAGTAATGGTAGTAGTGAGCAGAAGAAGAGTAGAGGTAGGAGGAGTAGTGGTATTGGTAGACCTAACAGTAGAAAGGAAGAAGACAATGAGAAAAAGAAGGAGACAAGAAGAAGGGGAGGAGGAGCAGAAGAAGAGGAGGTGGAGGGAGGAAGAAGAAGGAGGTGGTGGAGAAGGAGGAGGAGGAGGGAGGGTAGGAAGAAGAAGAAGAACAAGAAGAAGAAGAAGAAGAAGAAGAAGAAGAAGAAGAAGTAGAACAGTATACCGTCCATTCCAAGATAAGATCTGTTCTGATTCTTTAAAAGCGGGCCATGAATTATAAGCGTATTAGATATGATACTATTTACTACGGCACATTTCTAGCGCTCCAATCACGTCTAAAATGATTGTCTGGTTAATGGTAAAATAAGCTTATATTGCATTTAAATTTACCATTCGTTATTATTATAGAAAACTTTCGAGATTGAACACGATGCAGTTAGATGGAGAGTGCCTAATGTAGGCTATAAAACAACAAGAAATATTATTATAAAATTAATGGAAAACATAACCAGACTGATCTCGGTCTGTGAGAATGAATGATCCCTTCGTTGAAACACCGTCGCTCCCCTATTCTTACATCAAGGACGGCGCCATTTTGCCGAGAGCGGGCGGACTTCACGGTTGGCCAGTAGGCTTAATAATCACTTTTAACAGCTCTGATGATTTTCAACAGGCGTTTGACAGTTAAATTGGCCAGCGATGACACCAGCGGATCATTTGTGCCTTATTAGAAGCAGAATTTTCGATCGTCATTATATACACAGGGCACAATAACAATGTGGGCAGCAATGGAGGACGCCGACGCCGCCGCCATATTATACCTCTCATACATTGGCGGGATTACACAAAGTCAGCATACACGCAAGCGGTGCGAACGTCGGTTCGAATAAACAAATATAATAACCCGGTCCTATAAGCTATCTAAGCATTCGGTCTAATTTGGTGCGGATCTCACTCCAAATTGCCTGCGTATATGTCGGCAATACCCGCGGGTTATCGCGTTCTTCGGCTAATTGTCGTGTACGCACCAACCCTGACGTCGTGTATGACATGATTGCTAATTGTTTAGACTCTTACAATGATACAACATGGCGGTAGGTCTTTCGAGGTCCGTTCAGCTGCATTTAGGTATGGTCCGTAACAAACGAATTTTCCGGCCAGTGCCTCTTTCCGAAAACTTCAAACAATGGCCGTGCAGGAAAAAATAGTAGATCGTTTACACTCTACACTTTGTATTGATAGATCCAGAATGGCTGCATCATCGACTTTATTATTATTATTTGGGGTTAATGGTCCTCGTCCCAATTGAGTTGCAAGAACGTGCCTCTGAAGGCTACTGCATTGAATCGCTGTGTGCATATGTGGATATGCGCTGGAAAACTGAACTGTCTCCAGAGGGCCGCCACAGACGGCGGTCATACGGTGCTCCAACTCCACCAAGAACTCGCGACCTGTTCGATTAATGGGGTGCTAGGACAATTCGGCGCCAGACAATTCGGCGCAGGGATATTGCAGCGCCAGCAAAATAATTCGATTGTTTTGATATTACAAGTTATAGAATACCGTTAATTAGATTGTTGCAAACTGCCTTCTTTATTGTGTCAAAGTTATTAGAGTGAGCATGCACCTTTTCCGAGTGATTTCAATTACAAGAAGAGCACAATTAGATGAGTTGATGCACTGTAATTAGAGTGCTCAATTTATATGCGCGTGTTGGAAAGGAAATAAACGAGATTATAAGTGAGTAAGTAAGTAAGTGTGTTATTTGTTAAACGCTGGCAAACGCACGGCGCCGTACATACAAAGTTATCAAATAGTAGCAGAAAAGTTAGTAAATAATAAACTAAAAACACTGTGGTCTAGCTGTACAACATCCTAGCCAGGAAACCGCGCCTGACGAGGGAATCAAATCCAGAAAGAACACGGTTATGTGAACGTGGGCGCAGATCGTGACCAGTATATGGAACACGGAGTAGTAGGTCATGGAGGATATGTCCAGTTTATTTAAGATAAATATTATAAAGTCACATAATAAGTCATGCACTCAAAATATAAATAAAGTTACATCGATTAACAAAACTACTTTTAGACAGATTTTAATTTAGGTAGCATGAAAGGATGTCCTCTCTTGCGCAACATATCTTCCAAGGGAGCGTCTAGGACGGCGCCAACGATGCAGGTGACGTCAAGTGCATCGACACACGTCTCATCCCGAGTTCTCCGTCCCTGATTGGGAGCGTGGCTGTATCCACTGCTCGCCGCTGAGCTCGATGTTAAGAATCTTTTCCAGTCCATTTTGCATCTGGTCGTCAATTTTCTCCACCCAACGGGTGACCCCAGCACGGTGCAGCTCGCAGCAGGTAATACCAATTTTGCCGCCCCAAAGCAAGAACGCAGCAGCATCATCGACGCCTGGGCCTGAAGACACGTTAGGTTCCTCACCTTCCGGTCCAACGCATTGCTGTGTGCCAGAGGAGCGCTTCACTCAACGCATCTCCTTTGAAAGCGGGTCTCGAAAGAGGAGCAGCAAATGACGCAGGGTGTGGAATTTCTTAGAGATCTGGGTGATTATATTACTTTTTCCGGACAAGGACTCCACTCGAGACCGGTTTTTTGCGGACTCGGACTTGGATTCGAACTCGGACTGTCACGACTCGAACTTGGGATTTGGACTCGATGCCCCTTGACTCGAATATGACTCGCTGACTCAGTTTCCGAGTCACAATTTTGTCTCGCGGCAGAAATATGACTTGCACGATTGCTTACTTAAGCCTACTCATCTAATTTGGGTTTTTCTTCTAATTAAAGAGTGCATTAAATACCAACTTATGCGACAACTTCCTGTTTCCCAGCGGGTGCTTATTTTGTTTCAAAGTCCTTGAAACTGGCTGCCTTGAAATCGATCTTTTGAAAGCGTAATTCTTGTAATTAAAATTATGTCTGAGGTATCGAAGCCAACAAACAGCTCCCAGCATGTCATGTTTATTATGCGCCGTGCCTACAAACAGCTCACAGCATATGACAGTTCAGCTGCCATGCTTGGATTTCTGGATAGAACAGACCACTGTTACAGTATTGCCACGACTACACTTAGTGGCAGCTAAAGTTTTAGTTAAAGTTTTAGCTGTTCCTGCTATTACAGCGCCAGTTGAACGGTGAGGAAATTTTATGCTTCCTCATCGTGCGAGATTAGTATAGAACAAAACTTTATCTAATTTAGTGTTTTTAAAATGTAATTTGGACATCAATTTTTCTGCATAAATAGTGCTGTTATTTTTCTATGCCATTGAATTGCGTGTTTCACTGTATTTTTGTGTGCATGGATGGACTTCGACTCGGACTTGGGCGACATCGTTAGTGACTCGACTCGGACTCGAACACTTCTGGACTCGGACTCGAACACCTCCGGACTCGACTATATGACTAGGCTTAGGTGGACTCGGACTCGACTCGGACTCGGCTTAGGTGGATTCTACTACATCACTGCAACCTGCAACGAATGGTTGTCCAATTGTTGTTCTCTCTGTTGTCGAGTTGTTGCGCATCAACTCAAAGATATTTTCGAAAAGGACTACGCCCTTTGAATACCCGTTACAAGAGTCATGTGATTAACGAAGAGTAATTACGTCGCCGCATTTAGATAAGTAATTGCATTAGATGCTGTCCCATCAGTCGATGACTTCATATGCTAAAAGTAGCACTATAGGCTCTGTTTCACGGCTATTTTGTAATACATATTCACACGCAAATACACAACAACACTCCCACACATCTAAATACATATAGGCCTATGCATAACCACCGCACATACATTTACACATACATGTATAGGCCGAGAGATGATAATAGTCTGTGTAGGAAGCATGTATCGTCTGACTGTTCGCCCATCCCTTCGTTTGGTGGATGGCAGTATTCGGCTATTATCCGGAATGGAATCATAATCGTTTGATGTCGATGTCATATCTGATTTCGCAACTCTTTGTAGTCAGCTAATGTTCTATGGCGATAGCAGTCATCACCATCATCTATGTATGTGCGCGTATGAAGTATACACGGACATATTATGTACGCATGTACCTATGTGCGTATGTATGTGTATACACATGTATACGTGTGTACGTTTTTATGTTTACGTATGCTCGTATGTACTTAATATACGTACATACGTATATGTATGTATGTATACATGCATGTATGTATGTGTGTATGTATGTAATGTGTATGTATGTATGTATGTATGTATGTATGTATGTATGTATGTATGTATGTATGTATGTATGTATGTATGTATGTATGTATGTATGTATGCATGCATGTATGTATGTATGTATAATGTATGTATGTATGTGTATATGCATGTATGTATGTATATGTATATATGTATGTATGTATGTATGTATGCATGTATATATGTATGTATGTATGTATGTATGTATGTATGTATGTATGTATGTATGCATGTATGTATGTATGTATGTATGCATGTATGTTTGTGTATATGTATGTATGTAAGTATGTACTAGTTAACTAGTTTAGTTATATTGCTCCTATGTGTCATTGAATTAACCAGCCGCTGCATGTCGTTTTATGAAAGGGTGACCCTGCTTAGGGGGACCTTGATCCTTTTCGGGTTTTCTTTCCCTGTTGTTCCCTGATAACCTTCATTTTTACTTAATTTTCCGGTATTTCAATTAAAGCCGATTTGTTTTGTCTGTTTGTCGGGCCCAAAAATTATGGTTATGTATGTATTTGGTATGTATGCACGTATGATTGCATGCAACATTTCAGTGTGCACGTATATGCATAATATGCATTTAGCAATCTACCGTCTGTTAGAGTCCCTTCAAGGACGCTAAAATGCAGGTCTCTAACTGCTATAAATCTATAAAAGATATAATGTTTAAATTGTTTCTTGTGGTGGAAGTTAAGCTAAATCCAGAAGCTTTGCTTATGTCGGCCCCTCCAGTTGGAACCATCTTCCGCATGAATTGCGTCTTGAGCTCCTCAGCCTTTCTCTTCCACTGTTTCGGAAACGCCTGAAGACTATCTTATTTGTTAGAGCCGTAGCTGGGTCGGGAGCGCCTCTGAATCTCTGGGTGTGGTGCTATACAATTGTTCAATTACAATTCAGTTACAATTACAAGTCGGAGATTGTCTCAGAAGGGGAAATGACAATTTGGTCGCATCGTCCTTGAGCGCATGAACCGGACCCAACGGGCTGATGACAGTCAGCCCATCAGGGCAATCAATTAATCAACCAATCAGCAGAGAACTAGATACGATCGCAGAGCTCTGTTCTATATTGCTGGACCACACCCAATTCTGAGACTCACCGGATATTTAAGTATACATACATGCATACATCAAACCCTAGCTCGCAAGTCAGAGCATGCAGTCAAATAGTAACGAACTCAACGCTCTTCCTGGGTATCGCTTCAAAAGACAAGCATCAATAGCACCACTGCCCTACCTGTGGTAGTGCCAGTCCCAAGCCTGGAGAAAGGAGGAGGGCGACACTAATCATCTTTGTTATGACACAGTGTCGTTAAACAGCAACCAAGAACTAGTGTTAGTATATGTTGGTTTTTCTCACTGCTTGCGGTCACTAAGGTGTAAGAGACGATCGAGAACTGCATAGTCGTCGTATTATTGCATTAATGTAGACGAGTAGCGCACGATAATTCATTTGATTAGAAACTCTGTCTAAAATGCTGCAATCCAATCCGAATTCACGCAGTTTCTGGAGTATGGGCGGCACGCACAGCGTTACGACGTGAGGCACCAATCACTCGACTTCGCAAGCTATTAGATGACAAGGATCCGTGATCCTGGCCCCGCTTGTTGACGCGTCAGACATTGAGACTCACTTTGTCTTAGCGACGTTCTGTGATCCGGTTGTGTCAGTTAACCCGTAATGACCTCTTCTTTGATCCTCTGACCGTTTCCGTCTACGTTTCTCAGGCGGCTCGCATGACAAGGCAGGTGAATTATTCACGAGAAGGACGGCACGTGTGATATCGCCTTAAGTAGATTCGTTACACGACGCTTGGGTGATCGCCTTGAGTTTCTGCTGTGATCATCACAGACACAGCATCAGCAACCGCCGATTGCAGCAGGAATCGAGACTTCCGTTGGAACTGAATTAGCGTTGAGAGAGACAGGATACGGCAACAAAGAGGGTCTGGGATACGGATGGAGGGAGGGAGGGGAGATGGATTAACAGGATTACAGCAGAGAACTAGAACTGGAAAGACGTCGCCGGAAATGTTGATAAAATCACTGAAATAAATGGGCCACCGAACCCCCGGCAACATTGTTATCATTCTCATTCTCATTATCGTGCTGTTTGCATCACCATAATCATCGCTTTATAAATTTATTAAATTAATACAATACAATGGTGAGAGAAAGTGGTAAAGATGCTACCAGAGAGGATTGTAGAGCGTATAGAGAAGGAGGAAGTCCATTTCACAGGGAGGGAACTATGCAGGCAAAGAATCTGGATTGAGCCATTGTATAGTCCTAACACGGGAAACGAAAAGGTCAAGCCGGTCAGAGGATCTGAGAGGACGCAATGACGTGGCAGAGAGGGGACGGAGAATTTGGTGACAAAGATATTTTGGAGCAAGACCCAGTTGAGATTTGAGCACGAGAATGAGAACTTTGAATTGGATGCGCGCAGAGAGAGGTAGCCAATCATCATCATCACCTCCATGGTCATCATCATCATCATCATCATCATCATTATCATCATCATCATCAACATCATCATCATCATCAACATCATCATCATCAATGCGATTTTCCACTACCGTCTGCAAAGTATCCGGCGTTCACTAACTCATTTACCGTTCACGACTTGGGTGTCACTTTGGACAGCAATCGAACCTTCTCTGAACATCTCTCGAACGAAACGCGGTCCCGTAACTACCATACATGTATGAGGCGTCTACGAGATATTAGAAGATCTGTCTCCTCTTCATTCTTTACTGCCATAGTTAACGCTTTCATCTAATTTTTTTCATCTAATTTTTGATTCATTGGGGGGGTCGGTGGCGCGTTGGATAACATCTGGATATTATCTGCCCTCGCATTAATTGCTGTAACTCGTTACTAGCTGGTCTCCCCAAGGCACGATTATCTTCCCATCAATCGGTCCTTTACTCAGCAGTTAGGCTCATTGCCCGCCTTCCTCGCTTCTGACACATGATTTCGACAGATGAATTGCACTGGCTTCCCGTTGCTTCTGAAATCCAGTGCAAGATCTTGTTCATGGTTTCCAAAATCTAGCAGAGGTAGGCTCCCAAGTATCTCTGCGAGCTAACGCGCAAACCCCATGGTGCACCTCTGCACTCTCGCTCCTTCCTTTCTCTCTGCACCTCTGACTGTCTTGTTCTCCTTCAACTCCTTGTCCGTCGGGCAAGGACTACTAGTCTATGGCACAACAGCGTCACTGCTATTTTGGGTCCTTCCTTATGGAATGACATGTCTCCTATGCGCTCTCAGATTTTGGCCGGGGTCTCTCCCATATCTGTCCGCTGCTTGAAGACATTTCTTTTCCTCTGGACCCTCACTCTTGGAGGGCCTCTGAATAGCTTATACTGTAAGGGCAGTGGCATAAATCACGGGGGAACAGTCCCCGAAAATTTTGACTGAGACCTATCTATCCCCCCCCAAATATGCAAAAATGCGGCCCAGAAAAATCTGTCTCCCAAACTTCTTTTATACAGATTTTCGCCTCTGTGTAAGAGACGCTTTACAAATTTTCAAATACAGTACCAACAATTATACTATCTCAGTGGTCATCACCATCACCATCATCATCATCAACATGATGATGATGATGATGATGATGATGATGATGATGATGATGATGATGATGATGATGATGATGATGATGATGATGATGATGATGATGATGATGATGATGATGATGATGATGATGATGATGATGATGATGATGATGATGATGACGATGATGATAGCGATGATGATAACGATGATGATGATGGTGACAGCAATAATGATAATAATGACCATCATTAGTGAATTTAATCGTATTGTCTGAAGGACGTGAACGTTGTTGAGAAAATCTTCTCTGACGACCGCTTCAGTCGCTGCTTGGCGCCACTGTGCAACGCAAAGACCTTTCTCTCGGAAAGCGGAATAAGGAAGACTACACAACGTAGTTTCCTAACAATCGTTGAGTGTGTTTCGTTTTCAATATTACCTACGTGAGCAAATATATGCCTTTGTCCTTTATGCTATGGCCTATTTGCATATTGACATGTTTGGCGTCTGTGTTAGGTTCTCAACACGCGTGTATACCGGAAACTTTAGAGCATTTGATAAGATTGTAATTAAGCCTATGCAGTGGCG
Source organism: Aporrectodea caliginosa (assembly GCA_020284085.1). Classification (NCBI taxonomy): domain Eukaryota; kingdom Metazoa; phylum Annelida; class Clitellata; order Crassiclitellata; family Lumbricidae; genus Aporrectodea; species Aporrectodea caliginosa. Next base: position 578,106 of record JACEVL010000132.1, on the reverse strand, counting down.
TAACGAAGGAGAGGCAGAGGGGGGCAGCCCAGTGGCGGCGCCAGACATTTTGGCGACCAGGGCATAGCCAGGGCAATCATACAAGCAACCAGTGCAGAGGCGGTTTATGCCCCAAATAAATTCTCGTCAGGGCAAAAATTCTGGCAGGCCAACGACCAGGGCAAAGGCTTTTTACCAGGGCATTTGCCTGGCTCAGTGGCCCTGGTGTGGAATGCCGCCACTGGGCAGCCGCCCCGGGCGCAGCACCCGAGGGCGCAAAATCAGCTTTCAGTGGTACACAGTACTATGAAAAGAACGATTAAAAGTCAAAAAGTATATTAAAATGGGCGCAGTCATCAACCCTTGCCCCTGGGCGCTGAAACCCTTCGTGACGCCACTGAGCCTATGTAGTAGATTAGTAATTTTAAATTTCCATTAACAACATGAAATAGTTTATTTAGCTGTAGGTAGCCTATGGATGACTAACATTTCGCCAATATTGGAACAAATCAGGCGAAGCGTAGGGACTCACACATTGTTACAAAGGCCAAAATTAAGCGATATTGTATTGTATTGTATTTTATCTGGACATTTATAAAGCGCCTCTAGCAGTAATGACTATTCAGATATTAGGCTTTACTTAATGCATAATTTGTCTAGTGCTTAGTGTGCCACTGTAATTAATTTAAACAAAGCGCAGTACTTGGTTAATTACTTGTTTATGAAGGCCAGGCCCATGGTAGTAGGACATATCATGCACTGTAAAGTTTCCGATCAATTTAAAGAGGAAACGAAACTATCTCATATATCGTCAGTTGTGTCGTGTGTAACACATTAACACCATTAGATTTTTACATGCGTTTGTGTAGGGTCTACACTCTACAGTATGCATGTATGTATGTATGAGCACTTGTAATAGCGCCCCTTCAAGATTTCTACTCAGAGGCGCTCCCGACTACAGAGCGGACACTGAATCGGAGTTTCACGCCGAAGCGCATGAGCAATTGCGAGTGAAGGACTTGTCCAGGGTCCCTACTCCCTACGCGAATGTTTGAGGTGGATTCGAACCCGCAACTCTCCTGCTGCAAGGCACCGAACATACCCCTACACCACCGCGCCTCACAATACAGTACTTCGGTAATCTGTAAGTTGTCGACCCTCCAGCTCTTTTTTGACAACTAAAACACTGGGTAAGTAGCACCTAGCAGAAGACTCACAGCTGTATCCAAGTTTTTTTGCCTGACGTCGTGCAAAAGTTTTGAACAGCTATGTCAGTGCGCAGACACCCGTCTCTTCTCGGCCATATAATTAACGACCCTGCTCGTGTACTACATGGACTATTTACCCCCGGAAAAAACCCGCTATGTACTTTTTGCGTCCTCGTGCTCATAACAGAGTTATACCCGCTGCTGACAGTTTGGCCCGAAAACATTTATTATTAGGATGCTTTACTCTTGACCAAAACACTGTACACTGCACAGTTTGAAAAACACTAGAAATTAAAATGTAACATTTGTGATTTTAGGCCTTGTAGAATGTAAACCAAAATGCGGTTAGCAATTGGTGCAAAAAGGATATACTTACTTACTTACTTACTTAACCGGCGCATAGCGTGGCCTTACTTGTGGGGCGCGGTGGTGTAGGGGTATGTTCGGTGCCTTGCAGCCAGAGGGTTGCAGGTTCGAAATTCGAAACTTCGAATCCACCTCAAGCCGCCGCGTAGAGACCTTGAGCAAGTCCTTCGCGCACAAATAATTATTGCTCTGCAATATAATTGCTTCTGCGCCGCCGAGGCGTGTGCACTTCTGAGCTTAGGGCAGGCATGGGCAACTTCTTTTAACAGAGGGCCGCTTTAAGGTTTGAAGGGCAGCTCAGGGGCCGTACGCCAATCGCGAGCTAATTTTTGCAGATTCATTTGCTCCAGAAAATGAAACTATAGGCCTAATAATTTTATTAATAACCGTTAAAGCAAGCGAAGATAATTTGTATGATGGAAATCTAATTATCGTAATATGTACAGTCCTACACTAAAAATTTTAAAAATAAGTTTTATTCAGTTTAAAAAATACATAAAACTGTTAGTCTGTATAATGTATCCATTTGTTAAGTGTGCTATATTTAATGTGAGATCTGGCACTTCTTTTCATGACGCACATCTGGAATGTTTGCTTTGAAGTGCGATGTGGCAATGCGATATTCATTGGAGAGATTGTCATCTGTTAGTCTGCATCTGTTTTTGCACTTTGTTAGTTTCATCTTTGAGAAGACATGTTCACAAATACCGGTATAGGTGCACCGTGCATGGAAACAGTGCAACCATGCAGTTTCAGGCTATGAAAATTTGAATGAAGGGTTAGAATCCTGAAGTTTATTGAAAAGAGTTATTGAAAAAGAGTTATTGAAAAGAGTTATTGAAAAGAGTTATTGAAACCAGTTGATGAAAACAGTTATTGAAAACAGTTATTGAAAACAGTTATTGAAAACAGTTAATGAAAAACAGTTATTGAAAACAGTTATTGAAAACAGTTATTGAAAAGACTTATTGAAAACAGTTATTGAAAACAGTTATTGAAAACAGTTATTGAAAACAGTTATTGAAAACAGTTATTGAAATTAGAGTTATTGAAAAGAGTTATTGAAAAGATTTATTGAAAAGAGTTATTGAAAGAGTTATTGAAAAGAGTTATTGAAAAGTGTTATTGAAAGGAATTATTGAAACCAGTTACTGAAAACAGTTATTGAAAACAGTTATTGAAAAGAGTTATTGAAAAGAGTTATTGAAAAGAGTTATTGAAAACAGTTATTGAAAACAGTTATTGAAAAGAGTTATTGAAAAGAGTTATTGAAAAGGGTTATTGAAAAGGGTAATTGAAAAGAGTTATTGAAAAGAGTTATTGAAAAGAGTTATTGAAAAGAGTTATTAAAACAGTTGAAAAACAGTTATTGAAAAGAGTTATTGAAAAGGGTTATTGAAGAGTTATTCAAAACAGATATTGAAAATAGTTATTGAAAACAGTTATTGAAAAGTTATTGAAAGAGTTATTGAAAACAGTTATTGAAAACAGTTATTGAAAACAGTTATTGAAACCAGTTATTGAAAACAGTTATTGAAAAGAGTTATTGAAAAGTTATTGAAAAGAGTTATTGAAAACAGTTATTGAAAACAGTTATTGAAAAGAGTTATTGAAAAGAGTTATTGAGAAGAGTTACTGAAAAGAGTTATAATAATAAGACAGGCTACATAGGCTACATACAATTTCGGAACACGTAAGCAGTAAGGTTGCATATCTATGTCAGTCACCGTCACGTCAGTTTCGACTGCTTTTCTAACCACGTAACCCCGACCCGTGACAAGAAAACAATTTCTTTTCTCCGAAAATGCGTTAAAACTCACCTTTTCGGCAATGTAGAATATAAAATTTGCTCTGGATAGAACCCATGCACCCAGGGACAAAATCAAAAGTCGTCGCCTATGCAAGATCATCTTGCTTTACATTAGATATCTATACTAAGTGCGTGAAACATTGACAAACATCTAGAATAAATAAAACAAACATGATCAATCATCAAAAGTAGATAAACCAACAAAGGTCCAGTTAGTCAGTAAGTATAGGCCTACTGTATTGTCAGCAAAGCAATGCGTAGTTAAGTGGAAGAGTCAACGGTGGCAAGACCAGTGTGATTCTCGTTAACGATAACGATAATGAAAAATGTTCAAGTTAACGAAAATAAATGATTTCGTTAACGATAACTATAACTATAACTAAAAATATCATTAACTATAACTATAAAAGCGAAAATAACAATAACGAAAATTCATCTTTATTTTCGTTAATACAAAAAATAAAAATAGAAGTGCAATATAGATGATTCGACATAAAGCAGAAGGGAAAACGCGGCATTATTGTTATGCAATTTGTCACATTACTTTGAAAACTCGTGATTCATGAAACTGAATGCACCCATGCTTCAGCAGCTTTCAAAGCTCTAAGCATATTGTGAAATAGCATGTTAAATACTACACAATTTTGCTTATGGCCTTAATTAATGCAACTAACTAGTAACTAAAATTAACTAAAATAAAAATCCATTAACTATAACTATAACTATAACTAAAAAATAATACTAACTATAACTATAACTATAACTAAAATACCATTAACTATAACTGTAACTATAACTAGTAAATAAAATCTGTAAGGAGAATCACACTGGGCAAGACTGATCCATACATCCACCTCTCATGTTAAACAGACTTCTGGATATCTCCAGGTAGGAATATACCAGTGTGATTTTCCAGAGGATTACAGATTTTATTTTAGTTATAGTTATAGTTATAGTTAATGATTTTTTATTTTAGTTATAGTTATAGTTATAGTTAGTATTATTTTTTAGTTATAGTTATAGTTATAGTTAATGGATTTTTATTTTAGTTAATTTAGTTACTACTTAGTTACAATAATTAAGTCTATAAGCAAAATTGTGCGTATTAATACGCTGTTTCACAATTTACTCAGAGCTATGAAAACCTTTGAAGCATGGGTACAGTCAGCTTCATGAATACACGAGTTTCCAAAGTAACTGACAAATTTCACAATAAAAATTTCGCATTTTTCGTTCTCATTTATGTCGAATCGTCCATATTGCACTTCCTATTTTTATTTTTTGTATTAACGAAAATAAAGATGAATTTTCGTTAGTGTTATTTTCGTTATAGTTATAGTTATAGTTAATGATATTTTTAGTTATAGTTATAGTTATCGTTAACGAAGTCATTTTATTTTCGTTAACGAACATTTTCGTTATCGTTATCGTTAACGAAAATCACACTGGAATATACACACCCCACCAAATAAACTGTTTTCAACCGATGTCCAGAACGTTCTCACTGGTTCTCACACTAACGCCTACGAGAGAACGTTTGTTTCCTAAAGAGAATCTTTTTATATATTATAGGCACGGCTATTTCAATTGTCACTTCTTTGTTACGATTTTCTTAAATTTAATGGTTTGTTAAGGGGCCGTCCATAAATGACGTCACACAATTTTGGCCGATTTTTAATCCCCCCTCTTCCCCCTCGTCACACTGAGTCACAAAAAGTAACACCCCTCTGAAAATGACGTCACAAAGCTCTGACCCCCCTAAAACAAATTTCCATGGCAAAGCAAAATGCTCCTTCATGGAACAAATAGGGAAAGCATGAATATTTTAAAATCTAACGGTGACCAAATATTGAAATAATTAGAAAATTATTAATAATGGTGCCCGTATACAGTAAAATAATTAAAAAATAATGAAAATTTAATCCTCAAAATTAGTGTTGTTATTATTAAATATTAAAATTAAATTAGTTGTTAATTGTTAAATTTAATAACATAGACCTGGTGTGACGTCACACTTCTCAGACCCACCCACCCCCATGTTACACATCGTCAGAAATTTCTGACCCACTCCCCCTAGGTGCGTGACGTCATTTATGGACGGCCCCTAACTACAATCTCTGAATCAGATGTTCGATTATAGCTTCATGTTCCCTGGAGGGCGCCACGCATTGCAGAAGTTTTCGAGACATTCGGCAGGTGGCGGTGGCTGTCAATCAGCGCACAGGTGACTGTTGCTATGACGACGACATATGGAAACAGTATGGCCGTGGCTTATCACATACAGAAGAAGCGTTGATTGCAGATTCCATTGATTTAAAGACATTTCGACCTAATTAACAGAAATTTTGCGTCTGAAAGCGACCTAAAGAACAAATATTATGGTAAGATATAAAAGCTCAGTAATAGTCACTAGCTTAAAATGATGGGTGTTTTTAACGATATAATCACAAAACGCCTGTGTTTGGTCTAAAGAAATTATCGACATTTTACGATTGTTTTAATATAAGCTACTGTTGCACAGAAAGCAGTTAAAGGTATGTTTTACACACAAGGCATAAACATGGCATTGCCATGATTACGGCTGATATTGATGATGATGATTATAATGTTGATAATTGAATCGTAATTTAAAGTGTCTATTGCTTCAGTGTCTAATGCACAAGGTATCAACCTATAGCAGACCACAACCAATCCATAATTAGGTCCCAATATCTAGAAGATTAGTCTATTTAAAGAACCAGTTACCTCTTAGATCACCAAACGTGCCTTACCATACCTCCCCTAATGGATTAATTCATTAACTGATTGACTAGTTTGACATTTTTTAAATTGTTAACAGCCAGGCAGTGCTGTAAGTGGTTCAGCAAGCCACGCTTCGAGTGGGTCGCGCCGCGGTCAGACTCGACACTACTATCGCGTGGCCGCAAAGTCACAAGTGGATGAGAGTCTGTTTGGAGCAGGAAGGAATGCCTCAGCGGGACAGAAGAAGGGAGCGGGACTCGGAGAGACGACGACACTGGAGAAGGAGGCAGAGGAAAGGAACAGACGGAGACAGAGCGGAAGACAGGATGGAAGGAAGGAAACAATCCAGGTCGTTACAAAGGACCTCATTCGAAATCTTATGTGAGTGGTTTACGTTGTCAAACTCGCATCTGCAACAATCTGTAAAGTTCAGTATATTAGGATTTGCCAAGCTACCTTATAAGAAGGCTTTTATTAAGTTTTTATAAGGGGCTATATTTATGAATGGTCATATGCTGACTTACTTTCTTACATCGTTATGGCACATTGTCCTACAATGCAATCATAGACATTTGCTCTTAACATGGTCAGCTTGGAAGAAGAAGAAGATGAAGAAGAAGAAGAGCAGTTAATAATAAGTTAATAATAATTTAATAATAAGTTAATAATAAGTTAATTATAAGAGCAGAATAATAAACTTAAGCTATCCCTTAGGCAGTCATGGGTACAAAGTGTTAGCAAAGTCATTTTCTTAGCCTCAGCATATGGGTACAAAGTACACTGACCGGCAGGTGGCCAGTCCTCTCCCTCGCTGTATCGTCTTCCCACCGACAGTGTACAGTCAGTGTAATTTTTATAGCTGTGTTCATTCCTTGTGATGTTACAAATTACTACTAATAATAATAACAATCTTAAAGAGTTCACCTTTTCAACATAGGAATAACAAATGATTTAGTTTCTTTTTCTGTGACAATTAAATGAAATTTTCGATTAATTTCACAGAGTTCCAAGCGAGGATCCATCTGGTCAGACGTTGGTTCTTCATGGCTTTGACTTTGAACGGATCAAGAGCGCCGCTCGTGCTCCAACTGAGGAAGAGAGAAGAGAAGCGCTTCAACGAATGAAGGAAATGAAGGACCAGGCACTTGTAAGACATCACCCAATCTAATCTAATCAAATCCAATCTAACCTAATGTTATCTGACTTCTTTGGTGCCTTTTGTGTGGCTTGAAATGAGAGTTGTTTAGAATGTCTTCTGAGTTTGTATTCTTTGCTATGGTCACAGGTTATGGCATTGTGGTGGTGGTTAGGTATTCTAGACAAAAGATAGTGTGGAGGTCCATATTGTATTGTATTGTATTGTATTGTATTGTAAACTTTGTGGCATCAGCGAAACTGGTGAGAAAGCAGCCCTCAGTGAGAAAGTGGTTGACAATGGATTTGATGATTTGGACCAACAATTAAAAAATAATAGAATATTAGAATACTAGAATAATATAATAATAGAATTTCTTTGCCATTCATATTTTAAAGTCTTCAGTCCAAAATTCGCAATCATTCCTCAATAACAACTGTTCTCTTAATTGAATTATTTAATAAGATTATGTGAAATCTGTGACCTCTTAAATGACATTATTTTTCCTCTAATGACCTTTTGCAATGGCCTTCTAACCATGATGACCTTGGCAATGAACTTGACCTGTTTCTTCAGACTGATGCTCAAGATCGAAAGGTGTACATGAAGACGCTCGATCTGAACCGGAGGAAGAATGAGAAGCTGAACGACCTTGAGGAGGAGGAGAAGGTCAAGGGCGAGGCACTTCGACAGAAGGCCATCGAACAACTACAGGAACAGGAGGATGAGATCAAGAAACTTAACGAGGTCTCATTAATTAACTATTCAAATGATTCTCTCATTTGTCCTTCCTTCCCTGACAGATACTTTGCTGAATCCATTTCTTTATTTTGTTTAATTTATTTTAAGTATTTGATTTATTTTATTTTGTTTTGAACCTTTATGCAAACAGTAAATATTCAAACAGCACGTTTATAAAAAATTTATCTATTAAGTGCCCTCAAAGACCAAGCATCATTTAATGGCACTGAATAATGATAATTGATGATGATGATAATGATGATGATGATCAGTGGCGTAGCCAGACCTAAATTTAAGAGGAGGCAACTTCACAAACTTCAGACACCAGTGCATATTTTTCAATGACCTTTTCTTAGACATTTTTAAATTCCGATAATCAGTGTTTAATCTACTCCCCTTGCTGTGGGAGGGGAAAAGTTGACGACCGGGGGGGGGGGGAGTGACAACAAGAATTTTCCAACAATTTTGAGGGCGGGGTAGTAACGACAGTTTATCCGAAAAAACTTTTCGAGGGGGTAGTAACAAGACTTTTCCAAAACTTTTCGAGGGGGGGTAGCAACAAGACTTTTCCAAGACTTTTCGAGGGGGTAGTAACATGACTGATGATTTTCGAGATGATTTGATTTTAAATCAAATTCAAGAGGAGGCAAATTCACAGATCATTAACAAATTCCTGGTCATTTCAATTGAAACTCCACTATAATATAGGAAAACCAAGAGGAGGCAACTGCCTCCTCCTGCCTTCATGATGATGATGATGATGATGATGATGATGATGATGATGATGATGATGATGATGATGATGATGATGATGATTATGATGATTATGATGATTATGATGATTCTGATGATGATGATGATGACGACGACGACGATAAATAATTCAGTTCTGCAGAGAATGAGCAACTCAATAGCTTTTGGTGCACAACTGTTTGATGCCAAGTTCTTTATACACCTCAGAAGAGTTTAATTACAATTAGAATTACAATGACTGATGGTAATGTCTTTTTGGTTGTGTTCAGTTGATCCTGAGCGCCAAGTGCCACGTCATCCGTGATGCACAGATCCTGGAGAAGGATTTGATTCGGAAGGAGATGGAGGGAGAGAATAGACGACTCGATCAGATGATGGAGGTGGAACGAGTCAACGCCCTTCGGATCGAAGAAGAGATCGAGAGACAGAGAAAGGAGGAACGAATGATCGGAGCGCTCAAGATCATGGAACAGATCGAAGAGAATGAACAGGTTTCTGATTTCTCTGCAATTTTGGCTTTACATGTTTAAAAGATACCTATTGTTGCTATTGTTTCTAAATGTATGATAAATTATAATTATAATAAATATAATAGAAAATAATAAAATATCTTTTGTAATTACTGTTGACATTTCCATAGTTTAAGAATTCGAACAAATAACCATTTCCTAAAATAGGTTTTAAAGTTTTTGTGGGTATTAATTCATTATCTCTTTGAACCTATGATCTTAATTCCCCTCAGAACATCTTTTCCTCTCACTTTTTGTATGCATCATAGGCTTATTAATTCATAATTCATTGCATTCTCCTAATCAATTTATGGAGACAGAGTAGACTAATTAATTATTCATGACATGAATTATTCATTACTTTCAAACTCCTAGTTAGGTAATAATGGGATACAATATAGACTAATTAATTAATTATGCATTAAGCCTAATCATTATGCGTGTGCTGCTTCTTCTGTTGCTAGGAGCGTCTCTTGGACCTGGAGCGCAAGGATCAGGAGAATCGGGTGATGAAGAAATATCTGGATCAGTTGTGTGAGGAGGAAGCGGAGAAAGTGAAGAAACATCACGAGCAACAGACCAGACTTCGAGAGGAACTCAACAAATGCAACGCTGACCTCTTACGTCGTAAGGAACTCTCGAAGGAACAGGAACGACTGCTAGAGGCAAAGGTCATCGAATTCCAGAAGGAGAAAGCGGTTCGTAGATGGCGCTCCAGTTATGCCATTCTTATGATTTAAGTTTCATATATGCTGCAGAAGTCTTGCTCTATTCTACTTACTCGTGTTTCTTATCTGTTGTAGGAGGTCTTGCTCTATTGTCTTTACTCATTTATATATGCAGGAGTCTTGACTCAATTTTTCTTACGCGTGTTTTGATATCTTTAGGAGCGTGAGGCAGCCTTTGAAAATGGACTTAAGAGCGTTTTCAGAACAGAGGAAGTTGAAAGACTGGGCGCTCTACAGGAGCGTGCTCGTGATTCAGGCTGTGCGAAGATGGAGCCCAGCGAGCACATGGACCAGAACGAACGTGAATGGCGCAAGCTTGAAGCAGAGGAGGCTTATTCATGTTTCATATTCTGTAGGATTTCTTGACTCTATTTTCCTTACTCTTGTTTCATATCTGTCTGGACTCTATCCTCTTTACTCGCATTCATATTTTATAGGAGGTCTTAGCTCTATTTTCCTTGCTCGTGTTTCGATATATTTAGGAGCGTGAGGCAGCCTTTGAGAAGGAACAAGAGAGAATTCGTCATGAAAAAGAGAAGGAGGTTGCTCGACTCCGCGCTTTACAGGAGCGTGCTCGTGACGAGCAGGCCGAGCGAGATGCACTGAGAGCGAAGCGAGCACAGGAGCAGAACGAGCGTGACTGGCGCAAGAAGGAAGCAGAGGAGGCGAGGAGGAAGCTGGAAATGGAGGCGATGTTGAACGAGGCGAGAACCCTTCAGATGAAACAGAAGGAACATTTCTTGGCCGTTCAAGCTCAACAAGAACGAGCAGACTTTGAAAGAGTCCTCAGGTAACATTATAGACTCTATTGTTATGGTTTATTATTATTAATTATTATTTGTATTATTATTATTATTTTATTATTATTTCGTATTATTATTATATTTATTATTACTATTCGATCTGTTGTATGGTATCCACATTTAAACGGCAGTAAATGACAACATAGGCCGTTGCCGCCGACAAAGATTAGTTTTGGCACAGTACAGCTGTTGTAGAGAAATCGTCTTGCATTTAAACGAGTAAAACAAGGACCGTGGCGATCTGGCGATTGAACCCGATTGATTTTATATATAGCGTCAGTGGATTTAGTTTAATGGGTGTCTATGGAGAGAGATCCTTACAGTTCAGGATAAATCTACCACTGCCTTTATTATTTTTATTATTATTATTATTATTATTGCTATTATTATTATTATTATTATTATTATTATTATTCGATCCCTTGTTTAGAAATCGTCTTACATTTAAACGATGTTGGATAGTCGAATGAAGCGTAGGGGTAATACAGCCTGGCAATTCGAATCTGGCGATCGAACGCGGTTGATTTCTTATTATAGCTTCGGCGAACTTAGTTATTTGGGTGTCTATGGAGAGATCTTTGCATATCAGGATAAATCTACGACTGCGGTGGATGTGTTTGTGTGCTGAGTGACGGGGGTGCTATGTGTTTGCGTGTTGTAGGGCTCAGCAGGAGTTGGTAGAGAAGCAGAAGAGAGAGGAGGAGGTCGTTCATAGGAAGAGAACGGACTTCAGCAAGGACATCCGTGTCCAGATCCGGGAGAAGGAACAGGCACGCATGGCTGAACGAAGTCACTTCTTTGAGGAGGGAATGAAGTTGGATGAGGAGGCAAGGCAGAGGAAACTGAAGCTAGAGGAAGTCAAGAAGAGAAAACTACAAGAACTCAGGTACATACGATGCCAGGTGACCTGGTTGTCTGTGCCTTTCTGTCTGTGCCTCTCTTTCCATCTCTCTTTCTGCCTCTGTCTGTCTATCTGCCTCTCAAATTATTCCTCTCTGGATGTGAGTCTTTCATCCTCTCATTGTTGCTTTCAACTATCCCTCTCTATCTCTGTCTCTGTCTCTCTATCTGTCTCTCTCTCTATCCCTGACTGTCTCTCTCTCTCTCTGATTCACTGTCTCTGTTCCTCTGTATATATCTCTGTGTCTCTCTCTGTGTGTCTGTCTCTGTCGCTCTCACTGTGTGTTTCTCTCCTGTCATTGCATTCTTTGCTCAGCTGATTCTTCGACTTCTAACCAACGTGATCCATGGATTGATTCTGATGTGATTCTGATGTGATGATCTCTGATGTGATGTTCTTTCAGAGACGCCGGAATTCATGAGAAGTATTTGACGCAGATCGAACGCAAGATCAACCAATCACAACACATCTCCACCTGACACTAATGTGGCTCTTCTGACTGATTCACTGTCAGACATTTCGTTCCAACATTCGACTGGCAGAACAACTTCTGACAATCCATGCTTGTACAATAGATGCTACAATTTCTGTTAACTGTAATTTCCAATAATCAATGAGAGAAAAAGTCAGAGAGAGAAATAGAGACAGACGGACAGAGACAGAGAATGAGATAGACAGACATAGGCAGACAGACAAACAGAAAGACTCAGAGAGAGACATAGAGAGATAGACAGAGACAGACAGAGACAGAAAGACTCTAATTTTAAAACAACGGTTAGCCCATAAATGGATTTCTCTCTTTGTCTTTTTGAGTGTGTGTGACTGTCTCTCTGTCTCTCTCTGTCTGTCTCCCTCCTCTCTTTGCTGTCTTTGCTTTGCTCAGTCTTTGACTTTGAATATTTTGTGGATTAAAATCGGATTAGTTCATTGTGAGATTGTTAAGAGATCATTTGCTGATTCTGATGAACGGACGGAGATCCTTCTATGATTGCTGTCGGGGGTCTCTGAGCCCCAACCGATTCATCTAATAGATGCACCGATCCGCGGAACTAACAAATAACACAGAACAACATATTTCGTCCCTTACTTTAGGGGAGTTGTATAAATAATCCCTAAATTATATTGTTACTTGGTCGGATTAGCAACGAGAGAGGGGAGAGGGAGAGAGAGACAGAAATGGAGGCAGAAGAGGGTGAGAGGAGGGAGAGGGTTAGATATGCTCTGGATTGACTGATGCTTTGGGTTTTTATTTAGACTGCAGATGTAGTGTGAGATTAAGTTCATCAAACCCCATGCAACTGCAGTGTGACCAATGTCACATGTAGACGACTTAATGAAGCTCGCGTTGAAATAAAGTCATACGTGTCCTACGTAATTATGTGACTTTGTCATTGAGAAATGACTAGGAACTTCCTTGCAGAATTCAAATCCGAGTTCGATCACGTGATGTGAAATTGTTGATTATAACTTGATGATGAGGAGAGAAGGATTCTGCGAATCTTGTTGAGGTCTTAAAGTTTCTGTTCGCTTTTCATTATAATACAGAAGTTTCCATTTCTGTCAAGATCATCTCCCTCCCTTCCTCCGTCTGTCCTTCCCTCCATCTGTCTGTCCCTCCGTCTTTCCCTCTGTCTGTCCCTCCGTCTTTTCTCTGTCCCTCCCTCTATCTGTTTGGTCCCTCCTCCTCTCTACCCCTCCCCTCCCTTCCCTACTGTAAAATTGGTGTTTCAAGGTCTTTCACTCAAAACTGAAAACAATCCTTTTTCATTAACCTCCTATCTCTCCTCCTCCTCTCCTCCTCCTTACCTCTCTCTGTCCTCTCCGGTTCTAAGCACCATCATCCACCATCTGAATGTCTGACCCTGGAACATGGAACCGAATCTCACTTTATCAGTTTTGTTCAGCTGAGCCCCTGTGAATAAATTCGTTCCCGCAACGACTTTAGTTTTTTTCTTTGGACGTTGCGGAAACTATCTCCAGATTACGATTACGATAAACCATGAATAATTACAACAAGCGTGTGAATAGTTAAGCAGCTGCTATTTATATATTTATATATTGCGCATGCATATGGTATATATATGCATATGTATAAACATACATATATAATTATATATATAAATTATATATATATATTATATATATGTATATATATATATATATATATATATATATATATAAAATATATATATATATATATATATATATATATACATATATATATATATATATACGAGTATATATATATATATATATATATATATATATATATATATATATATATATAATTTATATATATATATATATATGATATGAGCTTTACCTGTTTGCAGCTGTAGTTCCTGCCCCAACTGACATATATATGGCGTTGTTCGGCTGCTTTGCCAGTCGTGCATTTTATTGTGGCAGCAGAAGAATTATTACACTCGGGCTTTTAAATCAGTTTGATGGAGTCCAGGACTTACCAGTTGTTGGCTGCTGCTTCTGTGGTGGTGGTGGAATGGGGATGAAGAGGATGACATCATGGTTTCTAAGAATACCACTCGCAGAATTCGCCAGCCTGTTACAGCTCCAGAAGGAAAGCGTTGGTACAACACTGGTATACTCAGATAGGTTGTAAAGTTTAACAGTCGAGTGTTTTTTGGATCAACTGTTTAGAAGGAAATTATTGTCTGCTGTAGACTTAAGTTTAGCAGTTGGTTCTTATGAGGGTGGGTGAGGGGGTTGAGTTGAACAGTCATTTTGTAAGAGGAGATCCAACCACGTGCTGGCCATTGGCGTCATTAACCGTTTAATACGTAAAGGCGTTGGCCATATGATTTCTCGTCATCTGAACAGTTGAGGGTGGTGTGTCTTTCGGCCCACAGTGTAGACTGAGTGAGCATTACCATTGACAAGGCAAGATACGAGTTTTAACGGAAATGCAGTGTTCAAGAACTTCAGACTGTCTAAGGAAGCATCTGCGAATTCATCGATTGAATCGCTGGATTTTTTATTTGGACTGGTGAAGAATTAATGGATTTTTGTGCTTTAATACCGACTTGAAACGTGAACAAAAGTTTAGCGGAATTTTTCTTTTCATAATTAGGCATATAAGCTATTAATTAGGCTTGCTATCCATTACTTAGGCCTATTGTCTATTAATTTGGTCTATAATCGTCGTTATTCTACGAAATTATTCTGCGCTCACTCGGTTGTTGGAACGAGCTTAGTATTAATCGGCACTCGGTCAAAAGAAGCTCGACGATTCCGAGAGACGTTCTGTTTCGGGTCAGAGGTTATCGGGTTCCTATAGCTGACCAGCAGTACCTCCCCGCTGCATAGACACCATGGGGTCAAAGATCGTGGCTGCCTCGGTTTAACCCCAGAGCCAAAGCTCAGACTAGTATGCGGGAGAGAGGGCTACGGTGGCCGATAGGACAAAGTCTTTGGAATTGAATCGGTCAGAAAGAGACTGCAGTTATGACTCTGTCTTTTGCTTCTCATGTGGACCATGGACTGGATTCAAACTCCGAATAAACTGATGATTTCTTAATAGTTCGTAAGTTCACAGTCAGCATTTGGCAGAGTGGGTTCTGGTTTGGTGGTCGGACCTTCCTTCCGTCCTTTCTGTCCGTCCGTGTGACGTCGTCGATCGTCTGGATGTCGGGAGACAAAGGGTCATTGTTGCCCTCTGGTCGAATGATGTCCAACCGAACTCTGGAGATAATTCTCATCGTCGGACTTGCTATCTTAGGTGAGTTCGGTTTAACACTCGTCATAATACTGACTAGGTTATTATAACTGCATTGGTAGACCGTAGAGCCTACGTCCCGTCCACACGAGGATGCCGATCGCATGTTCATGGTCGCTTAGGGGTCGTCCATTAATAATATGTCAACAAATTTTAGGCAATTTTAATCCCCTCCACCCCTTGTCTACAACTGTCAAACATTGACAGCCCCCGCCCCTAAAAAATTATGTCAACAATCCCAGAACCCCCCCCCTACAAAAAAGAAACACAATGGCTCAATACATGTAGAATCATTTTTTTAAAATTTTTACACTAAAAAATGCAATCTCGAATTTCAAAATATGACGATGACGATGACGACGACGATGATGATGATTGATGACGACGACGACGACGATGATGATGATGATCGTGATGATGATGATGATGATGATGATGATGATGATGACGATGACGACGATGATGATGATGATGATCGTGATGATGATGATGATGATGATGATGATGATGATGATGATGATGATGATGATGATGATGATGATGATGATGATGATGATGATGATGATGATGATGATGATGATGATGATGATGTGATCTTTCTTCTGCAGTGGAGACCGTTATGCTGAGCAACGTCGTCTGCGATAGAGCAACTGGGTTCAAATGTTCGAACGGAAGATGCGTTGACCTCGCAAAGGTCAATAACACGGTCAACGACTGCGGAGACAATTCAGACGAAGGTCAACCAGACAATTTATTAATCAAACCATTTGCTAATTAATTAACCAACTAAACCAAGCAATCAAATTATTTTCAAATGAATGCATTTCCTGACTACATAAAAATTATGTATCATTTGAGTGGATTGATTTATATGATATAGGCCTAGATTTTAATAATGTAAGCCTACACCGTGGAAATAAAACTTAAATTAATTCATTAATAGATAATACACAAATTTTGAGGCTTCTGTAAATTCTGAGGCCCTAAGCTGTAGCAATTTTTAGCTTAATGGTAAATCCGACACTGGGTTTAACTGATTACGATTGGTCAGACCCGATTATCGCTTAATGTTTCATCTTAGTTTTAACCTTATTACGGCGGTACTTTTAGTATACCATTGGTTGATGCCTCTTGCATTAAACGCCTTCGCGAACGAATTTACTAATTGCAATCATAAAATACTTTCAGTTTCAGTTTCATATTCGTTGGGAATTTCCATATGTGCTGTGGTTTCACTTTCAGTTTCGAATCCCTGTCGTTCTCCGTTGTTTTCGTGTCGTAACAACCGTTGCATTCTGCTCGCATGGGTGCTCGACGGAAACGACGATTGCGTCGACCAATCAGACGAAGGTATACAACCCCAATGCAGCGACATCTTACAAAGACATCTTACGAACATATTAATTAATTAATTAATTAATTAATTAATTAATAATAATAATAATAAAATAATAATAATAATAATTATAATAATAATAACAATAACAATAAATAATAATAATAATAATAATAATAATAATAATAATAATAATAATAATAATAATAATAATAATAATAATAATAATAATAGTGCGGTGGCTTTCACTTTACAAACATGTCATATATGCATGTGTAGGCCTAATGTAATGTGATGTAAATCCACGAAAACGCTACATCATAGAAACACTAGCCTATATCAAATAAAGTGCACAGCAGCAAGGTTGTTTTGTCCTTTTCTGGTGCCAGGTCAGAATCCGGGTCAGGTCAAGCATACATACCATCGTACATCGTTCGTGCGTGTATATGTTTGCATGTATGTAGGCCACTGTCTGCTTGTATGTATAAATGTATGCGTATGTTTATGTATTCCCCATGTATGCATGTGCAGCGGGTCACGTGTGGTGATGGCAAGTGTCGGGTGTCCAGAGGAGAGAGACTGATCTCATGACCTTAAATGACTCATTTCGGGCGAAATCTAATCTTCGCACGAGACTAAACTATCTTTGTCACTGATGGGGAGAAATTAGACCTAATTAGTTAATTACTAATTACGAAGAAATCACTCTCATGTGATTTAGCACGAAACTTTTCAAGGCGTTTCACAAAAACTATCTTCAGCTCGCTCTAGATGTACGATGAAGCGCTTATGCATGATAGATGCAAAAGGTCGCTTCATAAACATTCATTTAGAATACTACAATCTAGTCCCCGGAGTCGCTAACAGAAGCGTTAGCGACTGACTTGGAGAGTTAGCGACTGACTTAGCGACTGACTTGACTAAGTCACTCGCTTATCGACTGACTAAGTCGCTTAGGCTCATCGACTGACTTAACGACTTGATATCGACTTCTCGGGTAATCAGGTACGTCTATTAGTTACCTAGCAATAAAAATGCATTTTACGGCGTACTGTCAAGTCACGTTTCGCTGCACGTCATGGTTTGTGGCTAAATAAAGCGGTGGTAAATTTAGAGCAAATATTGGCCTATACACCAACCAAGTCAAAATTATCAAACCATTATCGCGTTACATTCAAATCGGATAAGAAACTAATGCATACAGCATTCAAGTCTGCCTATATTCGTACACCTATTGTAGGTATGTCTCACCCAGACTTACCAGTAGTTCGCCAAAATGGGGCCAAATACCGGATTTCTCTCGAAAGCGCAAATGGACGCCTATTTTCCCTAATTTCACAAACATATTATCAATTTTTCCGGCATTATCTTTAGTTCAGGGTTGCTTGCGCGGGGGGGGGGCAAGGGCTCTTTCTGAGGGGCGCCATGTTCTAGCGTAAACATTGTAATTTAGCCTACTTTCTATACGATGGTAGCCTATGTTTGAAATAATGCCATTATGTTTAGTAATGCAGTAGACCATTAGTATATATAGGCCTACTATTCTAACTAAAACTGTTTCAAAGTGGCAAAATGGTCAGGGACATAATGTCGCAGATTCATCAAGCATTAAATATGAATTGTTTTCTACGAGGCTTCATCAGTGGAAAGCGATTGATGATAGTTGCTTTAGAGTCAATAGCTCCAGTCAATTCTCTTTCGATTGATATCAGGCCTAATGCCTGTCTAGATAGGCGTTCATTTAAGCGTTTTGTGGATCGCAAGTAATTTTGATTATTTTCAATCTGCTACAAATTCTTTCTGCAGTAGATTAGCCGACGTAACAGAAAGAGTGAGATATATTTAATACATGTATTAAAATTCTAATTATATTAATTAGAGCATTAATTGGTTCGCAACCTCTTTCAGATCACGGCACCCTTACTAATGAAATTGCAGATCAGTTGCACCACTGGCCTAAATTTTATCTATTTTCATCGAGTTTGTTCATTATTTTACTGACAAGCAATGTTCCTTCTATTCAACTGAAGGGTTGCGACTATCTCTACAGTCTACACTACTTTAACTTTAAAAAAATAATTATAGACTTTATTATGTTAGTAGTGATAATTTAAGAACATTTTTTACATAAAACGCTGCACAAATGTTATGGTATACCATTCTGCCATCCAGCCACGGCAGCACTTGAGCAGGTTCACGGCACCCTTGAGTGCCGCGACACCCAGGTTGGGAAGCACTAGATTAGGGAGTTATTATCACTTGCCTGTGATTGTTCCGATGCAAGTGATTTGATCAGTATAGTGTAGTACAGTGCTTTCCAAACTTTTCCGTGTCACGGACCGGCAGGAATTATATCTTTCAGTGTCACGGACCAGCAGGAATTTTTCCAATGCAAGAGGACTGGTGCCAAATTTATTCATTTTCTTTTTTTTCGTTTTTGATCACCTTAATTGCTCAAAATGTATTAACATTTTAATTTAAATGCTTGTTTAGCCAATCCTATGACTCTGTTGCCCTTTAAATGCTAGCCTAACAAGTGTCCTTTATTATGACTTTAAAAAAATATAATTGCCATTTTTTGATTCCGAGACAATTTGACCAGTTTCTTGATTCACTTTGCGGACCGGCAACTGAGGGCTCGCGGACCGGCACCGGTCCGCGTCCCAACACTTTGGGAAGCACTGGTGTAGTATACGTTGGCGCCCGGGGCAAGTAATGGCAAGAGCGGCAGAGCCGCCAGTAGAAATTTCGAATTTTAACGAAACACAGAGTTAGGCCTACCGTGTTTAAATACACTAGAAACCAGCGTATTTTCAACGCAACGCTTGCATCGAAGAGACGCCATTTTCAATTAAAGAAGTGCGCCACGTTAGATAACGTGACAGAAAAATCTGACTGTTGATAGCATCGACGTATCTTCGGCTTTTATGGTTGATGGTAAGGCTAAATATGGACTCCTTGGAAGTCAGTGTATATCTAGTAAAGTAGAAAAGTAGTACTAGGTAGGCAGTAAGGTAGTAAATAAATAACTGCTGATATATTAAGTGGACAAAGTCGATAGCAGTCGATAGCTTAGCGACTGACTTCGACTTGAGGGCTTAGCGGCGGCGGCGGCGGAGACTTGGTCCAGTCGATAGCCTTAGCGACTGACTTCGACTTGAGGGCTTAGCGACTGGCGGCGGCGGCGGATGGCGGCGGCGCCGGGGACTATACTACAATCACATCGATTGATTGATTGATTGATTGATCGATTGATTGATATGTCCAATTGATTGATATGTCCACCTGTGTTCTTTCAGTGAAGCGAATCGGAACTAACTGTTCCCGTGTCGCCACCTGTTGTCGATGCGACGAATTCGTCCCACATTCCGAATGTCGTCATCAGCTGTGTCAATGCGTCCACGGTTACTATAGCAACGACCTCGGAACGACCTGTACGAAACGTACGTATTTCAATAACTTCTAGAGCGCCAGTTGAATTCATTATGAATGACGTTGATTCTGCTACGAATGGAATTGACAAGGACGGCGGTGATGATGATGATGATTAGTTGGATAATTTATGATTAATTTTTGGTTTGTTGATTGATTTTGATTGATTGCAGGTGTGATTGGCGATGCCTGCCATCTGGCGATTGATTGCTATTCTTCTATTGAAAAGAGCACGTGTGACGTCAACTTCCGGTGTGTCTGTGACGTCGGTTATTACGCAGATGACAACGATACGATCTGTCGTCCAAGTAAATGAACCTCCTCTGAAATAGGTTTAAGTCTTTTCAACGCCTGAGAGTGAGTCAGTCAGTCAGTGAGTGAGTGGCAGATGATTGTGAATACGATCTTTGTATTTTATTTACGTCGGAGAAGTTGGTACAGAGTTATCTATCTATTAGGCCCTATTGTAATAGAAGGCTCTGAGTTAGTAGCCTACGCAGCTGTCTATTAATAGTAGGCTAACTCGCAATAGAGACCAGTGAGATATATTATACGTGATATTTTTTTATTATACATCTGAATACTATTTATATATTATACATCTCAATATTTTATAAGAGCCTCTATCAACAGCCATGCCTAGGGGCCGTCCATAAAGTACGTCACGCTCCAGGGGAGGGGGTTTAAGAAAGTGTGACAGTTTGTGACAGGGGGAGGGGTCAGGCCATGTGTGACGTCACACATTTATTTATTTTTATTTTATTTTATAATTTATTTTTTATTTTTTTAGTAGAATTTCATAGCTTTAAAAATAATTTTCAAAAATTTTCTGAAACATTTTAATTAGTTTTATGTCAAAATAGCATGAAATGCATATATCCTGAATGTGTTTTTCACGATTCCTCTCGCTAGGAGCGCTAGTAATAATGCTGTTGCGAAGCCTTGTTTATGTATTAGCCTTGCTTTCAGGTATTATTATTTCTATGTTGAAAGTGTGACGTATTTTAGGGGGTCCGAGTTTTGTGACAGTTTGTGACAGGGGAGGGGTAAAAATGGTCAAAAATAGCGTGACGTACTTTATGGACGGCCCCTAAGTGATCTGCTCCAACAAAAGCGAACTGCCTTAGACTTTAGCGTTAAGAATATTAACAAGACGTCCATAAAACGAACCAGTCCAAAATGCACATTATCCCCCCCCCTCGCACCGACTTTTGAAGTTCGATGGCGATCGTTCTCCAAACCCCACCATGATTGGTAGACGCCAGTCACGCCACTGCACGAAAGCTTCCTTATTATCTATCGTACTTTGATGAACGTTTTAGGGTCGATCGGTGACCAGTGTTCATTGGATTTCGACTGCGCTCTGATAATGAACGGGACTTGTCTGAACGGTTCCTGTGGGTGCATTCCGGGTTTCAGACGAACCGGAAGCAGCGCCTTCCAATGCACGCCGCGTCTTCTCTGGGACTCCTGTTCAACGGAAGTCGACTGTCGCTTCGTTCCCAACAGCCACTGCGCCGCCGACAATCACACGTGCGCATGCGCATTGGGTCACAGGCCATCTGGTGACGAGAGGATGTCGTGCGAGCGACTGACGATTGGTTCTAATTGTACAGAGGATGATGAATGTTCGACGGCCGTACAAAACAGCGTCTGCGCTGACCGGAAGTGCAGTTGCGCAGTCGATCACGTGACCGGTAACAACGGAAGTGAGTGCGCAGCCGCCATTTCGATGATGATGAACGGAAATGACGCAGTGGCGTCGACGCTGATAACGACGATCGTCGTTTTGTCTTTGATGATGGCGGCCATTTTGTTTTTCTTTGCGTTCAAATGCTACAAACTGGAGAGAAGACCCAGAACGGATGTAGGAGTCCGAGTGCCAAACGGGTCCGCCGCACCACCCCATGGCCCATAAGGCCCCATGGCCCATAAGGCCCCATGGCCCCTAAGGCCCATGACCTGTTTTGGACCCTTCTTGTGCCGTCTCTTTCTTACTATGTTCATGAACTATATGCTTGGCATTACCCAATGAAATAGTACACGTTTATGTAGGCCTATAATGTCGTTTGTAACTTATGGTACTATAAACAAACTTCACTAACACAAGCACTAAACCCACAGAAAACAGATGCCGACAACATGATGTTTTTTCATGTAATATATTTGTGATTTTGTGTTAGAAATGAAGATACCTAATTAAACGAACTGTTCACACAATTTTCCAATCGATAAATACAAAACATTAACCTGATTTCCATACAAAAACACCAAGAAATCTAAGATACACCGAAATCCGCCTCTTTATGCATTTACCATATCACTGGAGAACTAAATCTTCCACAACAGAATACAAGAAGCATCAGATTTGCTAGGCAAATACTATGTACAATGAAGACAAATGTAACATTGGGCATCACATATGCTATAGTAAACAATTCCAATTGATATGCATTCAGCTCAAAAGAATACCTACTGCATACCACAGTGTCCCCCACGTTAATGAGGCTGCTAGGACCCAGAAGGCCAAGGCTACAACCTAATGAGGCTGAGGCCAAGACCCACAATGCCATGGCCAGGACCTAATGAGACAGAGGTCAGGACAAAAGGTCAGGGCACACAAGGTCAAAACCCATTAGGTTGAGGCCCAGCCTCGAGACCCAACATAAATGGGATAAATAGATAAGTTCAAGACAATAGATTCCAGGGGTTTAGCAATGATGCCATTCCATGTACGAAAGGTTAACCAATTAGAAACCCAGAGCAAATTAAAATTCCCGTTGATCATGAAACGAACGATGGGGGATCGACAGTTGCTTTGTCAAGTGTCGTCAGGAGAATATTCTATCGATTGTTCAATGCCTAAAGACTCATCAGACAGTTTCCATCTCCAGTTCGAATGGATCTTGTTCGTCTCCTCCACTGTACATTGAGGCGTGTAGCAGAACGCAAAACAGAGACGCACCTGAAGAGAGAACACAACACTAGGTTTAAATTCAGTGGCAGTCTACAGGAATTGAATTACATGCTGAAGTTCACAGACATGGGAAATGCTACATGTAGTTGTGGGGCTTGTCCTGGCATGAACATCAACATAGTAGCCAATTGGCTAAAGAGAGCTTGCCTTCTAATGCGGAGAGCATGAGTTCGATCCTCTCTGAGACGGTAATTGTGTAGAAACCTTGATCAAGTCCTTCACTTGCAATTGCTCAGCGCCATCGATTGATGCTTGGTCGTTAGACATCAGCATTTAATAGATGCATAATAAAAATATTAAAGAACAAACAGCACATTGAAACCACAGTGACACTAGTCCAGAAGGACCACATAGGAAAGCCATTAATTGTAGTAATCGTAAGCATTATTGTTATTGGGGTTCCTGTCAAAAGCACTGTTGTGTCTACATGAGTAGCCAGATCATCTGTACCCTCATCTCATGTGCAGAGATTGGACTCAATCAGTGACACTGGAAACTAGAAACAAACAGCTGTATGAAATTATGGATTAGCAATGTTACCTATGACCCAGAAGACTGCGGATCCTGCTCCAGCGACCCAGAACAGCGGAAACGACAGAACTCCAACAGCGGCATACTGCTGAGCCAAACTAACCTCCTTTCCTGGACAAAACAGCAAAACGAAACACAATGGTAAATAAAAACAATAACTGTAACATTACATCACACACATGAACAAACTGCTTCAACTCTCTGATGGCTCCTCTGCCTGAAGAAATTTTGCAAGCTGCATTGGTTTCCCAGTCACTTTTAGTACACAGTCATCGTTAAAGGGTTAATGGAATTTTAAACAACGAAATTTTCATGTACTTTAAATGAGCAAGTACTTTTGCAGAATACTGTAAAAAATGACAATGAATGTTTAATAACAAAGAAAAGAAACTTAAAAAAGTGAAAAGAATTATAAAATAGATGAAATGGAAATCCAACCCATAATGACGATCTTTTTATCTGCGTTCTTGAGGTTGATGATGTAACAAGCGCCGAGACAAGCAGCCATTGCGATCAACAACACAGGAGACGTCAATCTGAAAACAGGTCAAGACAATTAACAGGCAAACTTTGCAGGAGACACAAAAAGATAGAAACTTTAGCATTATAATTATTAATCGATTAGAACTAGCTGTCTATCTAATTGATTAGCTAATCGATTAGAATCTAATTGATTAGAATCTAATTGATTAGAATCTAATTGATTAGAATCTAATTGATTAGAATCTGGTGATTAGAATCTAATTGATTATCTAATTGATTAGAATCTAATTGATTACAATCTAATTGATTACAATCTAATTGATTAGAATCTAATTGATTAGAATCTAATTGATTAGAATCTAATTGATTAGAATCTAATTGATTAGAATCTAATTGATTAGAATCTAATTGATTAAAATCTAATTGATTACAATCTAATCGATTAGAATCTAATTGATTAGAATCTAATTGATTAGAATCCTAATTGATTAGAATCTAATTGATCAGAATCTAATTGATTAGAATCTAATTGATTAGAATCTAATTGATTAGAATCTAATCGATTACAATCTAATTGATTAGAATCTAATTGATTAGAATCTAATTGATCAGAATCTAATCGATTAGAATCTAATTGATTAGAATCTAATTGATTAGAATCTAATTGATTAGAATCTAGATTAGAATCTAATTGATTAAAATCTAATTGATTACAATCTAATTGATTAGAATCTAATTGATTAGAATCTAATTGATTAGAATCTAATTGATTAGAATCTAATTGATTAGAATCTAATTGATTAAAATCTAATTGATTACAATCTAATTGATTAGAATCTAATTGATTAGAATCTAATCAATTAGAATCTAATTGATTAGAATCTAATTGATTAGAATCTAATTGATTAAAATCTAATTGATTACAATCTAATTGATTAGAATCTAATTGATTAGAATCTAATTGATTAGAATCTAATTGATTAGAATCTAATTGATTAGAATCTAATTGATTAAAATCTAATTGATTACAATCTAATTGATTAGAATCTAATTGATTAGAATCTAATTGATTAGAATCTAATCGATTAGAATCTAATTGATTAGAATCTAATTGATTAGAATCTAATTGATTAGAATCTAATTGATTAGAATCTAATTGATTAAAATCTAATTGATTACAATCTAATTGATTAGAATCTAATTGATTAGAATCTAATCAATTAGAATCTAATTGCGCTAGAATCTAATTGATACACTAATTAGAGAGACTAATTGATTAGAATCTAATTGATCAGAATCTAATCGGATTGAGATCTAATTGATTAGAATCTAATTGATTAGAATCTAATTGATTAGAATCTAATCGATTAGGAGAATCTAATTGATTAAAATCTAATTGATTAAAATCTAATGATTAGAATCTAATTGATTAGAATCTAATTGATTAGAATCTAATCGATTAGAATCTAATTGATTAAAATCTAATTGATTAGAATCTAATTGATTAGAATCTAATTGATTAGAATCTAATTGATTAGAATCTAATCGATTAGAATCTAATTGATTAAAATCTAATTGATTAGAATCTAATTGATTAAAATCTAATTGATTAGAATCTAATTGATTAGAATCTAATCGATTAGAATCTAATCGATTAGTTATCACCTCTGGTCTTTGGCATTTTTATAGCAGTGCTATTGAACTCAATAGATTAAATTAGATTAGCTGAATCCCACTTATGACCTAGTTGCTGATGATGCCATATTAGAACTCATCTTTTCATTGAACCTGGGATAAAGTGGTTCTCTTCTATCAGTGCAAATAATGCATACAGATCTTATGGAAACAATTTTGATGAAAAAGGTACATACAAGCAGAATATAAGTAGACCAAGAAAGACGAAGAGATAGTTGCTCTGGAAACTGGTGACGTTCTTCAGGATTCGTGTTCCTCCAAGTGCAACCGACTTTGGAGGACGGAACTTCTTACTGTTCAGGAACTCACTCCACGGCTTGATGCTGTCGCGTTGGCGTTGAAACCACTCACGAACTTTAATGTTTGATAAATTGACGGCCATTGCGCTACAAAAAATACACGCACAGAACGTTCACGACTAGATATGACAACAACTGATTATAAAGTTTCTGTTACTTTCAAAATTAAAAATGTGATTTTACAACTAAATTCTCCAAACAAACGTTCAAGATAGGCAGCCACATTTCATAATAATTTTGGGCCAGTTATACCAGTTAAATCATTACTCTCCCATTTCCACTCTAAAGGTAAACAGACATAAGCTGAGCAAGAAGCCACGTGAAAGTCGATGTGGAACTAATCTGCGTGAACCTACTTACTTACTTTTTTCGCGGTTTTCTCAGTTTATACTGACTATCGCTGGCTTATTTCAGAGATTTAAATCTCAGGCTAGCACGGTCCTTACACCGTTGAAGTTACACGGGGACCTTAAATGGCGTGGCGTCCATTCAAACGGGCGAGCGGTGGTGAAGGATCTCACCCGATCAATTCATTGAAAAATGAGCAGGGTCGAGGCCATATATACGGTCGCTATAGAGAAACTGCGAACATTTAACATTTACATTTATCGTGGGAGTAAACTTAGTCTATCAGTTACGACGCATTAAGTTCAGGCAGATATCAGACGTAGGTTCACCTTTTTGAAGAGGTTTTTAGATTCGTCGTTTCTGTCAGCGGTATTTCAATGTCTCCCTTTAGGTCATCAACCGAAGAATCAGCCATAACCCACTAAATCCGAAAAACTTCACCCACTCCTCTCACATCCAGTCGTTCTATTTCGTTTTGTTTGGCTCCTCCACCACTGGATACGTGGACCGGAAACGTACAACGGAGTCTTATATAGCACCAGCTTAGCAGCCGATTGCCTCTGAAACATAATAACTTGAGATCAGATTAAGCAACTTCAAATTTTCTAAATTTTACATAATGTAATGTAGTAAGACATTTATAATGTGCCACTCAAGTTCTTCTCAGAGACGCTCAACACGTGGCCATCAAACAGCTAAAAAAAGTGCGTCTGTAAGAGTCTAGAGAAAAACATATGCAGCATTAATAGTAAATTAATATCGAAGATAAATTAATATCGTTTAATATTTTCAAACTGACAATTACGCAGTATGATTACAAATCAGTATGAACGGATGATCACAAGTTATTACAGGAGTTGAATTTAACTGTATACGGCAGCCATGCAAGGCGCCCATCTCGTCCTACATCTCATTTTACCAACGCGCCATCTCGCGAATAATAGGCTGAGTAGACCTTTAGGGGGGTACGGGAAGCGATCCCGCTACCAACTGCTCTTCACGTCAGTGGTGTTACCACTACGCTATGAAAGCTAAGCGCAGGGCACCAGCTTATTAACAAGCGCTGCGCCAAGTCAGCGGGCTTTTCACATATTTTCAGTTCCTTCACCAATACCCCCCCACTCACCCACTATCATCTGCATGACGCTTCTCTGCTTATTTCACTACAAAGGCTTTCCACTCCAAATTGAAGTCTCACCTATTCAAGAATTCCTACTCTAATCCATCCGATCCTTCGCCTCTGAAGCTCTTTCGTCTATAAAGAAAACCACCGTAACAGTTGCTCTATCTGTCTCTGGTCTCTCTGGCAACCGGGTTCGGGGCACAACTTGACATCTGAAGAGTAGCCTAGGCCTACCTTGTTATAGCGCCCCTACCAGATTTCCCATTCAGAGGCGCTCCCGACTACTGCGCGAACGCTGAATCTGAGTTTCACGCCGAAGCGCATGAGCAATTGCGAGTGAAGGACTTGCCCAGGGTCCCTACGCGGCGACTTTGAGGTGGATTCGAACCAGCAACCCTCCAGCTGCAAGGCACCGAACATACCCCTAAACCACCGCGCCCCAGTTGTATTGTGTGTTGTATTGTACTCCACGTTTATAATGCGACCGAGCCACCCGCAGTAAAGATCCGAGAAATTAATCTCTGATAAACCGACCTGACCGGGAAGCGAACCCGGGGCGCCGGCGTGACGAGCGGGCTACCAACCCACTCGGCCACTCAGGATCCTTGAATAACCTGGTACTTTGCGGCAAGTTTGCGCTTAGTTTTAGAGTATCGCTTTAGATATTTAGATTACGATTACGATTAATGCACACAAACTTTGCCGATTAAAACTTAGTAACTTACTTTTGGTCGCTGTTGAAATCTCGAGATCTATTCATTAGCCTACGGCCCACTCTAGGTGCTTTGCACGTGTTGGCCCATCAGCTTGGAACTCTAGCTCTTCCCCAATCTCTTCGCCTTGAGTTACTAGCCCTATCACCTTCCCAGTTCCGTAGACGCCTTAAGACATTTTTGTTCTCTGACGCAGGCACTGAAGCAGGTCGAGAGCGCAGCTGATTTTTGAGCAACGCTATATAAATGTTCGATTACAATATTACAATTACGATGTGAAAGCGGGCGAAGAGGCGAAAGCCGATGAAAAACCAGTCCTCTCTTTTTTGAGCAGATGGTCTTCTGTGATATTTTCCGAAGTCGTGTGACAAAACTTTCCTTATTTTTGTCGTTCTTCGTTTAAAGTTTTTAAAGTTCTGTCTACTCGCGATTAAACTACTTAGGCAAACTCTGTAAGTTAACTTGCTTACGTTTTCCATTCGTTCACCTTGAGAGCTATTTTAATAGAAATATAGGTCGTCGTTTGTAGTCGCTCTAACTAGACGGAAGAAAGTAAGTATGATCGGATGCGCATTGGACATTATTTAACGCAGTAAATTGACACTAATGCATAAGATTAGACTAGTAACGAAGTGTCTGTCTAAAATACAACCGTTTTCTCTTTGTATGATTGAATTGTGATTGTAAGTAACGGACACGTTGCTTACTAACTATATCCTGCTGCTTCCATATGTTGCTTAATTAGTTTTAATCGCTGAATTAATTATTGGTTCTCTGGCGAAAATTTAGGATTAACGGGTAAAATGTCAAAGAAGACAGTCAGATAATCAGCTCTGAGTCAGAGTTGTTGGTCAAGAACTCGTAAGGCACTGTTACCGGAAAAACGAAAGTGAATGATTGAAAGTGAAAATTGTGGACATTTCTGTATAATAGCAGCTAGGCATACCAAATTTTGGTTTCGGATTGTGTTTGTAAGAAACTTGTTTAAATTATAATTGTGTCGGAAATTACTAAGCCTCCATTTATCAGATAAAGAAATGTAGGACAATGTTATGTTATTGCCGCAGTTTCTGGTTGGGTTTTTAACATGACAGGGTTAAGATGTATATGTTGCAATGAATACAACTTAATAGCTGATGATTATACTGATCGTAAAGTGGGTGGAAATGAAATTACATTTATCAGCTTAAGTCTTTTGCGTTCAGTTTGTAGAGCAAGATTTTCGTTCACATGAAAGAATTCCTCACAAGTGGGTGTTTTATGGTTTGAGAATCTGCCGTTTACACATCACCCTCTTAACATAGTTGATGATTTTCAGTTACTGTGCAGGTGCAACCAACAGTTTGTGTCCAGTAGCAATGGACACAACGTTTGACAACACGGTCACGCTTGATCGAACCCTCGAGGGAATTCTACTGATGCTGGAAGATGGCAGAGGATATGCTTCTGCAACGAACTTTGATGGACACCGACCAGGACACACGTTCCGCGTGGAAGATCAGTGGCCTATTTAGCACCAATGGTAAGGAGACAGTGATCACTCATGCGAGTCCACGGTCTATGGTCTGCATAGTCATGTAATTACGACAGTTTTAAAGCATCGTCAGTAGCAGTGCTTTAGTTGTCACCAAAGAGCTGGGAGGTGTATACAAAAAACAGGAAACTTAATTTACAGAACTATTGCACTTTAGTTTTAAAAAATTATTTTGTGTTTGAACTATGTTTTTTAAGTTATTTTCGTTAGCAGTGCTTTGTCCAACGCACCATGCCTGCCAACTTTAAGCCCAGAAACATAACATATTTTGCTGTATTCCATGCTGTCGATACTGTTACATATGTTAAAGAAATCCGGAAGGAAACAAAGGACGATGTTCTCAAAGATTTCCAAAGCAACATGGACGATTTTCAGACGACAGATTTGAACTACAACTCGCTTCTTCCGATGCCATACTATGATCTGCCTCCGCAACGCTTAGAGCCGAACGCAGAGCTGGACATCCCGAGGCCGGGTGGACTGGATGAAGTGGACTGGGGTCTTGGAAGTTTTGACGTTGAAAACATTGACTGCGACATATTCGCAGAACTATCCGGTCTGGTGACGACAGAGGTAAGCGTCTGGATGATAAATTGGTGCTATCCTGTGTATGATGGTTGTTAGTTTTGTCACTTTTATAGCTTGAGTTGTCTGCTTTTGTTTGAAGATTGATGTACTAGTGCTTTTAAAGAAACGGTAATTTGGACAGTATACTGCGCTAGAGCTGTGCCAATGCATGGCTGGTCCATGATTATGGAATATGTTGATCACTTTGGTGACTGTCTGTTATCATTCAGAGCCAAACTGGAAACTCTTCTTTTCTAACTTGCTTATCCAACGTAGCCAGCCTTTGCATTAGTGATGTAAATTTACCGGTAAAATATTTTTGCGGTAAAAAATCCGGATTTTTTACCGGTAAAATTGGTAAAATATGGTAAAAAATGGTAAAAAATGATGTAAGTGATGTAATATCTTGGTTATGTTCCCCAACGGTGTGTTTAGCCATTTATCAGTTACAGACAAATATTGAAATGCCTTAGTAGTCCTATTGAATTACTAAATAAAGATAGCTTGTTTTAGAAAATACATTTTTATTACAAAGTGAGTTTTCGACCACTGTCACAAATTGCAATAATTGTTGTAAGTGATTCAGCCCAGATGAAAACTTCTCTGATATTTGGTAGGCCAGGTCCCATTCACTTTAAAAAGCTACAACTTATCTATCAGTTCTATTAGGTTGAATTTAGATAAATAGAAGATACATCTATAGGCTCCAGTGTTGCTGTCTCCTAGGCCCGACAGTAGCCTAATATTACTTGCCAGCCACTTGCTGGGAGATTTCATAAGTAAATTTCTGCTAAAAAAAATGGTGTATTAAAACTAGTTGAAATTTTGGAAGAACTTAACGGATTAGGCCTATTATTTCAACACAATTCAGCAATCATCCTACATTATTTGTCAATGGGTGATGAGCCCGTGAACAGAAAGAAAGAAAGAATTTTACACAGCAAAGCGCATAGGGCATAGGTCTATATCTGAGCAACACCCAAGCCTATGATCAGTTGCTACAATCTTGTAAATGAAGCTGATATTGAAAACCTTCAGTGAATATTGATACTAATAATATTATATATGTTATTTAATAGGCTCTAAGTGAAAAGAAATAAAACTTTAAGCATTTACCATTTTAATCATTTTTTACCATATTTTACCATTTTTTACCACGGTAAAATATAATGCGGATTTTTTACCGGTAAAAAATCCGGAATTTTTACCGCTAAAAAATCATTTCACATCACTACTTTGCATATTTAAGATGTTTCTGATTTCAATGCACCCACTAATTTTGCGCCGTCAGTTATTGCTTTGCATACATTAGACACCGGCATGTTAGACGGTTGCTGATTAAGAATTTGGCTGATTTTGAACTACAGTCCAACTTCAAAATGACCTACTGTTGTATGTCATGATAAGATTTTACGATACTGTCACAGTATCGTGTAGTTTATAAGGCGCGTTGTGGCCAAACAGATTTAGAACTTAAGAACTTGAGCAGTGCTGCCTTAGAACCTTAATAATTTAAGACTGAAGATGCAAATGTTATGGATTTCAGTCGATTTATTGTCCAGCAAATCATTGCTTTTTGGATGTGATTAGCGGACTCAAATGTATAGTACGGTGAAATTAAGGATTTTTTTATATAGTACCCGTTAAAGATTATCTACTCAGCAGAAATTACTAACTGATGTTTTAATGTTACTAGGGTACAGATGAAGTCGCTGGACTGAAACCTGAGCAGCCAGTAGTTGCGTCTAAACCCAGCGATAGTACAGTTACTAGGAGCATCAAGAATCCAGTCTTCGAATCGTCGCTGATGCCAGTCACTTCGAGAGGTGTCGCTAACAACTTCCTTGACCACAACTATGCCGCCGTTGTTCCTAAGAGCCCTGCAATGCATCCAGCCGTCGAAACCACGTCTGCTGCCCCCTCTGAGCAAGATGTTGGTGAGGTTGTGGTTTCAAAGACGACAAAGTATGTTGAACGTAGGAAGAAGAATAACCTGGCGTCGCGTCGGTCGCGGGAAACAAGGAAACGAAAGTACATGGAAATGCAGGATCAGGTCTTCCAGCTGGAGCGTAAAAATGCGGAGCTGAGAAATCAAGTTGCAAAGATGGAATGGCTGAGCTGCACGATGAAGCGGTCGTTGTTCGGAAAGATCGACGTTCCTGGTGGTTTTACGAACTGATTGCGTGGATTCGTGTTGAGCTGTGATGTATATTTTATTAAAATACGTAAAGTAAGACTAGACTCTCTTATTGAATGAAATCCTTTCTGGTGGCTTTGTTAATTTTTATTTCTTGTGTCTGTAGTTTTGCAGAGCTGTTATTTGTGTTGTCGGTGATTGCTCTAAGATGAAATCTGTTAAGTTGTACTCAATATTAACTGATATCTTCTGTATGTAACAAGATAATCTCAGCTGTTTATTTAACTGATCAGCAAAATCAAACGTGACGTCTTGTGTTTAGTTGGCTCCTATTTCGAAAGTAGTTGGCCATTTTTTTCAAACGTCCTAGGCCTTCCTGACCAAATCAAGAAAATCCCTGACCATTCCATACACCTATCAACCAATTCCGCATCTCTTACCTTCAGCTCCATTTCCTCTCGTTCGCAGTCTTGGTACATGTATTACTTTTGATCCAGACGTCTCCTTCTCTAACAACGTCTCCAACTTTTTTCCGCTCCTGCTTCATGGATATTTGTTACCTCCATCACATCTGGCCCATGCTCGTCTATAAAACTGATCCTCCACGCAGGGCTTTTTTAGCGTGCAATTCTACAAAAAAGTGCAGTTCTAAATGAATTTGTGCAGCTGTAAAAGCATTTTTGTGCAGTTAAAATGGCTTAAAAAGGTCATTGTCATCCCATTGGGGATAATTTACCATTGCTTTTTGAAACAGAGAGAAGGGGTTGTGCAATTCTAAAAATTCCTTAAAAACAGCCCTGCCTCCACGGTCCACCTTGCAATTCTCGATTTAAACGACACCTGCCTTAACAGCTACTCTGACCCTCTGGCAACTGTAGGGCTCTGACCTTCCTATGATTACCCTTTTGGACGTGAATGAGCTGGTGCCCTGTGCTTGATGCTTTCGAGTGGTGCTTTAGAAGTTTGAAGATTATGGTCTTATGTAGGCCATAGCCTAGTTCAGTCAATATCAACTCTGATCAGTTTCTTCGAAGAGGCACTTATAAATAAACACAAAATAACAATGTAAATATGTGATTCCTCTAGGTTTAAGAATTGTGCTGGGGAAAGCATGTGGAATGGTTGCACCTTTATTAATTTCTGGCAGAGAGAAAGTGCCGTGGAAGGCAACAACATTGTAGTTTTTTATCATCGCAACTTATAAATTTTGTTCTCAATCCGAGTTAGGACGAAATGCCTTCTTTCGTGTCCTGTGGAGTCTGAAAAGTGTCTATGATTGCCACAACACTCGGGTGACGTTTGCAGATAACGATTCTGGAGCAGATTCATCGATACCATCGTTATTATTTGGTTGAGGAGTCAATTGGACGTTTCCCTTATTATGTAGTTACATGTATTAGCGTCTAGCATTAGCTTCCAGTGTTCAGCAACATCTTATGGCCGCCAGGGCCATTGACGCTGCTTTCATCCTTTATCCAGGCTTGGGACTGGCACTATGGGCAGTGGCTGAGTACTTCCGGATTCATTGACCGAACTGGGCTGTGGGCTGATCGTTGTCATGGCAACAGTTACGGCTGTTGATGCTGCGTAGCATCTTCAGCGGTTGTTTGTTTTGATTCTGCGCCGACTTTGGAGATGGAACTTTCCAAAGAGCGTCGCAGTTCGTAGAGAGTAAGGCTAGGCCTTTTCCGGCTACCTGCTGAAGTCACGGCTTTGGCTTCGTCTGCATCGGTGTTTACGAGAGGTTTATATTTAGTTTGACCTCGTCCGGTTGAACCAGTTGTATTCCAGGCCTGTGTGTGGTTAATCTCCAACTGAAGACCATGTTTTCAAGAGATTTCTTTAGAGGCGATGTATAAATGCCTTTTACTATCACAGGTTACAGTTTGACGCGATGGAATCAGACACAGAAAGAGACTTTAATTCGGAGATCTTGAGCGGCAGTTATTTAAGAGATTTGAATATCGGGTTAGAACGGTCCGTACCGGGGACCTTAAATGGCGTGGCGTCCATTTAAATTTTAAACGGACAGCGGTGGTGATGAAGGTTAGGATACGTCTCACCCGATCAATTCATTCAAAATTGAGAAGGGTCATTGACATTGAGGCCATACAGTCGCTCTAGTAGGGTCCGTACACGGGGACCTTGAATGGCGTTGCATCCTTTGAAGCTGGCACCGACCAAATGAATTATGAAAAACAACGAGGGTCGAGACGATAGAGGCGCTATAGAAACATGCCTTCATTTGCATTTCTGTGCCGCGACGGTCTGTAGCAGAAGCATTCTGTTCGCAAAATTCGTCGAAACATGTTGATAAGGGTAAACTTTGAACGGAGGGGCGTTGACTGTTTATAAGGTCAGAGGTCGTTGAGTTGACTGTTTATAAGGTCAGGGGTCGTTGAGCAGCTAGGCACCGAGGCCTTGAACGCAGCTGCAGGAGGGGGAGGCAACGACCCTTCTTATGGACGGTGTGCCTTGTTGGACCGGGTGCCTTGTTGGACTGGGTGCCACCGTGCCCTCTTGAAACCTGTCATCATATGAGACTCGTGCGAGTTGAAGTCCCTCGGAGCTCAATTTTAGTAATAAGTAGATCAATCAATCAATCAATCAATCGCTGGGATGAGAAGAGGGATCGCTATGCAAATACTTTCACAGCTGTCTAACCGATTTGTAGGATTACCTTTAGCGCACTTTCGTAACTTCTGCTTTCGCTGGCGCCTCATAAACAATTCGTCTAACACACGAAGTACACAGACCGTAAGTTCAGACGGCGATCGGAGAGAGGGTTGGGTTTTAGCGAGGCAGCAGTTGAACCCTGGTGCAGAACTGATCAGGGAGTGCAGAAAATCAGGAAGCAAACTTTGCTTCGATATTCTATTTATGAAATTTAGCTTGAACTTTGGACATGGAAGCGCAGATGTTGTGCTCTGTCCCAAGGTGCAGTGGACCACATTATAGCCTAGCTAACTGCCATGGGCAGGATTGTTTATCCACCCTCATAAGCCGAGCCTGAGAATAGTAGAGTAGTTTTCCATGGGCCAAATAGGCCTAAATATTAAAACCATAGGCCTACTTTTTAGACAGATCGCGAACCGTAACCACGCCCTTGCTGTGGAACAAGCGCGTGTCGGAACAACGTAGGCCTACGCGCCCGTTGTTTAACGACGTACGCCGTGTCATAACGAAGATTCAAAGGTCAAGTAGGTAAGTTGGAGCGAGGCCTGGCTGGCATCGCCATACCAAGGAGGCTATTATAATATTATACTCTGTAGGCCCTACTCTATACGCTGACGGACAGGGAGCCAGTACAGAACCACTAACATGTAATTTGACACATGACTGAATTTGGGTATGAAGAGGCCGATAAGTCGCGCTGCAGAGCGTAGAATACGATCAGTGCAGGCCAGCCGTCCAGATGGTAAACTAGATTAGGCTATAGGGTAGGAATTCTTGATAACTTGAGACTTTAGTTTTGAGTGCATTGATAGAGGAGCCTATAAGCCTTGCTTGAGGTGGATGACGATCGAAGGGCTAATGGCAATGATGATGGAGGAATCGAGAATCTGTGGAATTCAGAGGGAGGTCGTTCGATCCAGAGTCGTGGTTCAGTGTGGAGATCTTGAGTTGAGTTGTGACTCACCGGGGATGGGGGATCGAGAAAGACTGAGATGGGAGGATGACCGCCTTACAGTCTTTACAGACCGAACATTCTAACCAAATCGACTCCCGTGCCCACCTTCTCTGCCTGTGAACTTTGTTTTGACTGAGCGCCTCTGAATAACCTGCTTCTCGCGACATTGCTTATTTGGACGCCGTTGAAAACGCTAGATCATGATTATGAATGAAAAAAATGAGACCAGGATCGAGGACAAACTGTCGCCTTTGAAAAACACACACACGTGCATTCACGATTATTGACTATCCGTAGGCTAGCCTACACAATTAGGTTCTTCAGACTGCTTTAGGCAGGCAGGAAGGAAGGCAGGAAAGCAGACAGACAGGCAGAGCGATAGGCCTACTTTATAACCCACTTTTTATTTTTACGCTTTTGCTAACCTAAATCAGACGATTGCTTTTGGCTTCTCTTCGTGTTTATCGTATTAAGTTGATTTCGGCCCGATTTTTACGCGTGGGAATGAGTTCGATGCTGTCACCCCTGCGCGGCGAATGAACTCGCCCGGTTTGCAACTGCTTAAATAGGCGTGCCCAATGATCGTTGGCGGATGATGCAAGTGTTATCGGAGTTGCTGCTGCTTCACGAATAAGTAAGTAACCAGCCAGTCATCATTACATAGAAACATATTGTAGGTGCTTTTACAAATAATAGATCTATTTGTGTGGTTCCTAGTTAAGTTAACGAACGAGTTTTCAGGCTGTATGTGTATCTGGGAAATTTTTATAGCGCTTTTCATTATTTTAGTCTTTTGGATCGGAGTTTAGTCTCTTGTGGAACGATCTTTATTTAGTCCTTGGTGGAGTGGAGTTTAGTCTCTTGTGGAGAGGCGGGAGGGTCCCTCGACGAAGGGTTGAATTGACGCATATCGTTCTGGCAGAGTAGTAGTTTCAGTTTAACGACACTGTGTGATAACAGAGATCATTAGCGTCGCCCTCCTTCTTTATCTAGGCTTGGGACTGGCACTGACAGAGTACGAACGGTGGCGAAGTTCGTTCTGGCAGAGAATAATCCAACTGTAGTTTCTGAGGGGCTGATTCGGATTTCCGAGGCGTTGGCACCGATTGGAAGAGCTGTTGTTGTTTCCTGTCCAATGGTTATCTCTCTGTTACCCTACTTCTTGGATGTCAACATGCTGTTTTAGTTTAGGAATCGCTGACCTATTATTCAGCTAAGATAAGGCCTTCGTTCCACTGAGCAGCGGAGAATGAAAACATGTTGACGGAATACACAAGTCAAAGTTCATCTTGGGATTTAATTGAACAACCCCTCTGACTCGATGAAACGCTCGTGAATAAGCTGGTGCCCTGCGCTTGGTTTTTGAGTAGCGCTTTAGAATGTGGAGAGTTTAAGATTACGAATATTCGTACGGATCATGTGTGGTTAGTCTTTCAAATCCCTCCAAAAGATCCGTCTCTCTTTTACTGCTCCAGTGATATTTTACTTCTCAAAATAATTCCTAATTCAGTTTTAATTCAGTTCTGTGTCCTTGAATTTTACTTCTAATTCTAATTTTACTTCTGGCGTTAATTTTACTTATCATTCCTATTTTAGTTCTCAATTAATTTTACTTCTTATTTTAGTTTTCCAAATAATTATTAATTTCAGTGCAGTAAAAAGTATGTTAACGTTACTACATGCACGTATAAGATAACCTTTGTTCAATTTCAAGAAGACTCTCATATCCAGAGATTTTTTCATGCGATTTCTTCGTCCATTCCACTTACAAAAACATCTTTCCACAAAGGCCTGTGAGCCTGTGAGCCGACAAAAGATCCTCTGCAATGGTGCTATTTTGCTGTACGAAGTTTGCCTTTCCTTCCAGGAAGCAAGAGGATTCCTAGTATCATTCTCCCTTATGTCTGCCAAATAACGATCCATCTGAGTTGTTACACAGTCTTGGTTGCTGCTGCTTCTGGACAATGTTGAAGTTGTTTGTGACTTTAGTTTCATGTTGAGAAATTTAAATTTCTGCAGTGCAGGTGAAACTGTGCTTTGACGTTTACAAGTAATCTCCTATTTTCGGATCCTACAGCGACGCTGGCATATCTACTGCATTGTTAGACTTACCTACGTTTCACCCTTTGCTTCATCTCAACTTAAAGGCCACAAGAAGTAAAATGATTTTACTTCTGAAAATAATTCCTAATTTCATTCATAATTTTAGTTCTGCAAATAATTCCTAATTTAATTCCTAATTTCGTTTTTGAAGCCAAAATAATTCCTACTTTTACTTCTAATTTTCGTTAACGAAATCCTTTATTTTTACTTCTAATTTTAGTTTTCGTTAACGAAAATATCACTGTACTGCTCCATATTCAAGACGCGGTTAGACAGTAAAGAGGGCAAGCGTCTTGGAGAGAATTAAGACGACCTGGAGAGAATTAAAAGAAAATCTATGTATGATGGCGTTAACCTTTTTAAAGTATGTATATATGTATGTGTAGGCTATGTATGTACGTATGTATGTATGCATGCATGTATGTATGTGTGTATGTACTTGATTGAACCGTCTGCAAACGTACTGCTGGAACATCGGATAACAAAAAAATTATAAGTGCTGTATAACCTACGGTGCCTTCGTCTGTGAAGCTACCCACCCAATAGGCCTACCCCTCACTCCCCCAATGTGCTTTAAAACGCGACAGCGCCTCCTGCATGGTTGGCTGTAGCAGAGGTGTGAGAACACTAGAGGGAGGTGTGTCTCTCACTCCCGATCGGTCCGTTTAGACAGGAGCACGTG
Organism: Aporrectodea caliginosa; assembly: GCA_020284085.1. Taxonomy (NCBI): domain Eukaryota; kingdom Metazoa; phylum Annelida; class Clitellata; order Crassiclitellata; family Lumbricidae; genus Aporrectodea; species Aporrectodea caliginosa. The sequence goes on along the minus strand of JACEVL010000132.1, from coordinate 539,107 downwards.
ACACAATGTGATCAATGAAAATTTGCAGACTCACGATGACAGTCCTAGGCTGTCACGCATTCATTAGCTGACGCGCTCGTGACGCGCACACAAAAGCCCAGCTAATATAATGTATACAATATATACCGATGAGATCACGATTGTGTTTCATAGAAAAACGACAGCAATAAGAGCTCAGAGCGCGGTGAGGGAAACACACGATCTCTGTCTGTCTGTCTGTCTGTCTGTCTGTCTGTCTGTCTGTGTCTCTGTCTGTCTATCTCTGTCTGTCTGTCTGTCTGTCTGTATGTCTGTCTGTCTGTCTGTCTGTCTCTCATCTGTCTCTGTCTGTCTGTCTGTCTGTCTCTCTCTCTCTCTCTCTCTCTCTCTGTTCCTCTTTCTCGTCTGATCCGGGTCGTTTGTTCTTTTTTAGTGCCACGTCAGAATCGAGTTCAGTTCGAGTGCAAACTGCCTGTCCTATAGCCAGGAGGTGTTAACAGGTTTTTAAGCCACACTGGGTTCGTTGGGGTATTGGGTGGTGGAACTTGATGCACGTACGTGTATTTAAGGCAACGTATTTTTTAAAAACCGTTCAGACCAACGTAGACGGTATTTCCCTCCCTCAACAGACGATTAACTCCCTTCATTTCCCGCTACCTGCAGCTGCTGCAGGAAGCCGACTGTAGCGACCGATAACAGCCTAAAGACCGGTCTAAAAACGGCCTATATAGCCTATATATAATATATATATATATATATATATATATATATATATATATATATATATATAGGCTATATAGGCGAGTGTAGGCGACGTGTCTCTGCAGGAGGCTTTTATTACTGGGAACAACGTCTCTCGTGGCAACAGAGTATATTATACACACACAGCCATAACTGCTTTACACACATGCATGCTCATGCATACGCACACATGAGACAGAGAGATAGAGAACACAGACAGACAGACAGACAGACGGACGGAGACTTATGTGTGTGTGTCGGATGATAATGCATATAATTATACGCATGAATGGCATGTATTGTGGCCTTGGGGAGAAGGAGCTTAGCAACCGACAGCGGAGGAGACCTCCTCAACCATGCAGTATAGTTCCAGTTTAACGACACTGTAATATGGTAACACAGACCATTAGCGTCGCCCTCCTCAGCTGCTACCTGGCTATAATTAATAACTACGGTGACAGTATTCCCCGACTGAAGTTGAACCCACTGAGACGTTTTCACTCATTCAATCAGTGTCACAGTGTCAGTTGGTGGCATTATATGGGAGGCATAATTATACTGTTTGGCTCTGCCATGTCAATGTCTGCCATGTCACCTGCACCAAAATCGTCATCATTTGAGTCTGACTGATCTGTATCACGATCAGAAGGGCCATTGGCATCATCATCATCATCATCATCATCATCATCATCATCATCATCATCATCATCATCATCATCATCAGTCATCATCACCAGTGTCGGATAGCATGTCATCAGATGAGGTGTAGACCGTTTCGTTATGTATACCCCTTCTCCTAATACTCTTTCAAAAATCCTATTCCGTGTCCTCCTCCTCATACTCTTACCTCCATCGGTTATGAACACCCCCACCTTAACCGTGTGACTGTCTACTTGTTTGACCCTTTTGCCATTTGACCAGAAACCGATTTCTACCCCCTGCTCATTTTTCAATGAATTTGATCTGGTGAGATCCTTCACCACCGCTGCCCATCTGAACGGGAGGCACACCACTCAAGGCTCCCTCGTGTACGGACCGTGCTAGCCTCTGATTCAAAGCTCTTTAAAAAAACCACCGTCGGTATTCTAGCCGACATCGGCACGCGCAGAGTGCATGGGACCTACGCTGTAAAACCGATGCAGCTAACTGGGCCGAGGTTTAAGGGAGTGTAGCTGTAGACAGGAGGTTTTTTAAGATAAGGCTGTTGAATGCTATGAAGGTTACTGACTTTGCTTACTATTCTCCCGTGGATTATAAACTTGTAAACATGTTTTGGAAGTTGGCAGCAGCGTTCGGAAAAGTACAGGGAATGTGCGATGTAAGTCAGCTCATAGAGAATGTGTTGTGCTCCATGTTTTTTACGTTTGCACATTGAGGTGTGCCGTAGCTCAGTGGTTATCGTCCTAGACTGCCGACTGAGAGAGATAGGGGTTCAAATCCCATCAGGGCTGAAATTTATTGTACCCCCTAGCCAACTCAGCTATAATTAGTACACTGACCGTACACTGTCGGTGGGAAGATGAGACGACGAGGGAGAGGACTGGCCACCCGCCATCATATGCCGAGGCTAAGAAAATGATGTCGCTAATGGCTGCCTCTCTGGGTTAGCTTAAGGGACTGCCCTTCTTTGATCTTTCTAGCACACTGGATATCTACACGTAGTGAGCACTAGATCAAATCACATGCAGAGCATCATATCTCCATCCGGCGGGTACAGTGCCCCATTGCCCCATGGGCTCCTATAATTATCCAGAGATCCTTGATTGCCCCTAAAGGGTGTGTATAACGATGGTATCCTCTCCCCATGGCCGACTTCTAAATGCCCTAAGTTAAATGGGAAGGGCTGGGCTCTATTGCTGTCTTTGATATATAGGGCTTGTCTTCCGAACCGTTGACCTGTTGACCTTTGGCTTGACCTTTGACATGAAACTTCTCTAAGTGTCACATCTGGAAGTAGTTTAAATCTTCTCAACGTAATCTCTAAAGCGCACAGAAGTGCTAAGTTGTGGGACCCAGCTTATTGACAGGCGCTCAGTGAAAGCAGAGTTGATAGGCAGATGTAATGTCAGATTCGATTCCAGGTCAAAGTCCTATGTTCCTTGTGGAAAGGATGGTCATCCATCATCAACGGATTGCTCAGAGCACGAGTGTGTTCCACGTGACCAGCCTTTCCATCTCCAGGGCTCCGATGTTCCTCCTCTGGTTCCAACCGAGGCCTCCAGGTCAAAGGCAAGGCTGCCTCCTCTGCCTTCCTCAGCCTCCTCCTGGCTCCCTCCGTCTCCTCCTGGTTCCTCCTGGCTCCCTCCGTCTCCTCCTGGTTCCTCCTGGCTCCCTCCGTCTCCTCCTGGCTGCCTGTACCGTTGCTCGAGTGCCCTACAGTAGACCACTGCAGGTCGACGACCGCTGACTCTAGCAGGGCTGAAGCCACCTAAAGATGTAGAGCAGGGAGAGACGAAGGTTCAGGCAGCCCAGATATTTATAAGGCTCATGATATTATGTAGGCCTCTGAAACAGCTATTTCTGATCCAGGCCTTGTCTGTCTGTCTCACTCATTCTGTGAATGTGTCTGTTCGTCTGTCTGTCTGTCTGTCTGTCTTTGTCCGTATGTGTGTGATTCGTGCTTCTATGTCTGCAGCAGATGAATTTAGGCGTCCATGGGTATACTAGTGTTCAGCTTCAGAGGTTCTGGGACCTGGACGATGGCCAAAGGACAGTGCATTGTGGCGCCACGGATGCCTTTGAGCTGCAGGGGGCCATGAGGGGCAAACAGCGCCTTCCCTGGGACTGAGAGGGGCTGACCTTATAACCATCGCAGAGGGTGATCGATGCACCCTCTGCCCACTATAGTATCCGGCCCCAAGAGATTGGAGAGACCATGTGGACACCCTCACCACACATGGACACCCTCACACGGGTCGGATGATGATGATGATGATGATGATGAGGAGGAGGAGGAGGACGACGACGATGACGATGACGACGACGACGATGATGATGATGATACTGTACTAATGCATTTATGTAGTCATATTCATGCCGTTTCGAAGACAATTATTACATGTAGTATTTCGAGCTAAAATTTCGCGTGATTTCAAAGTTCTGGTAAACTGAGCCAATTTGAAGACGATGCGGATGGAGCGAATCTCAATTTGGAACGAAGCGCACGAAATTGGGTCATTATATTAAGATATATAGCCAGGTTGTTTGGTCCGTCTTGGTACCAGGTCAGAATCCGGGGAGGGCAAGCCGAGGAGACAGCATGGTGCTACGGTGGTGGTGGTGTGGCGCAGGAGTAGAACCAGGATATTATATGGGAGCTTGAAGAGGTCAAGGTCCCTAATCGGTGATCTTCTCTGGAAAGGATCGAACCCGTACTCTCCGCGTTACATGCCAAGCTCTCAAACGAACCGGCTACCGTGTACCACACACACAGCAGCATGAAACGATGGTTTCAGATTGTAAAGACCTGTTCCAATAATATGAGCGCTTAAGGTCGTATTATGATTAATGTGAAATGTCATGTGACTGCCGAGTGACATTAGGTCGTCCACACAGCTGACAGATGAATAATTGAATATTAATACTGAGGGTAATTCTTCTTGAGCCTGTGAGTAGGCGACTTCCGACTATTTTCATTGTGTGAGTAACCACGTGGTATGGTTGCATCATCCGAGATGCAGATGCTGAGCACATCTGGCGTTGTGACTGACGGCTGCTCTCTTATCTTCCTCTTAGTACACTGTCGCCGCCTTAGTCCTACGTGTAGGCCAACCAGACCAATACACGTAAGGCTGTCGGTCGTTCAGAGCCCGTACGTACACCCGTCGGGTGAGTGGGGAGGGGGGAGGGGTATGGATTGGGGGTTGATGCGTCCATCTAACCGTATACATGTATGCCAGGCGAATATAGTTCACCGACGACGACGACGACAAAAATCGATGGATTGCATCAGCCACTGCACGTGCGCGTGTCGACCTTAGTGTCTGAGAACAGCGCCACCACGAACAGGACATCCTACGCCTTTTTATCGACGATCTTTGTTTGCTTAACCCGATTTGGATCGGGACTTGCAGTCATTTTCAAACACTTCATATGCAAATGCACTCGCACGTATGCAAATGCGCACAGCATTGGGAGCATGGCCCAATGTAGGGAGAAGCAAAGAGAACAAAAGCAAGAATTGGCATGACATTGACATTGTATGTAAATATGAGCTGGCGCAGTCCGTCTAGCAGCCAATAATTGGCACTGCATGGGTGCGGCCTTGGGTAATTCCCGAGAAAAAACGACCGCTGCCCGATAATCAACTTGTAAACAATATGGCCAACCCAGATTGCAAGAGAAAGTAGAACAACGGAAGGAGTAAATCAGTAAATAATCGGTAAGGCCTGCTAAGTGGTTCCCTCGACAGCAGGTCCTATGTGCATTGCGCAAACAATGTCTTCGCCTCTTCGGTCACTTAATTTGTGTATGGGTCGCAATGTAGCTGAGGCTTCTACGTACAAATTAACCTACTTGGCAATTGCTTGACATTGTATAGGCTATCTTCCGTGTATAGTGTTTACACAAGGACACTTGTTCACTGGATTTGTGGGGTAGGTAGAGAGCCCTTTACCTTAATGCTGCTCAACTCGACCGTGCGTAGGCAGTGTAGCCTAAGCCAGTAGCCTAGTAGCAGAAGCTGAGCGCCTTTAATATATAAATACGAAAATTGCATTCAGCTGTGAGTAATTGAATTTTAATGTTTTTAGTCAGACGCTATTTTTAAACAGGCGATTGACGTTTAATGTCTAGTCACATGTAATTGTTAAACAATAAACAGGCGATAGGGATCCTCATCAGTTATTTTTCCAATGGAACGTCATCTGTGCTGCGAAATCTCGTTATTGGCTGTTCCAGTGGAACGTCGCATGTCCTACGGCTGTGTCGTTTATCTGGGTCAGTTCAATCGAATGCAGACGACGTTCAATGGCAGACGATGGCTGCACGTGGTTCAGCTGCTTCTGTGTTCAATATAACCACGTCTAATGACCCCCAGCCTGCCCCAGGGCCCCAGGCACCAGCAGCAGGGCAGACGACGTAGACAATGGGGGTCGTCGAGGGCGAAGGGTTGACGACGAATCCACGATCTAGAACAGACCTTAGTCGTTGAGATAAAACGGTCTGACGCGCAGAGGCACGCGGCCTTTTCCCACAGTACTTTTCCATTCGACGTCGGAGGCGGCAAAATTGTTAAGTCTAATAAAAAAATTGAATAAAATTGTAATTTCGTAGATTCTATCATAAATATCGTCTCGATATCGTGTTTATCGATTTTCCTGGTTAAGAAGTAAGACACCTCGACTAATCAAAGTGAAAGACTGGGATTTAGTTAGCGTTACAACTGAAAAGCTGCGTTTTAAGACAAAATGTCGGCATATGTTCAGAACACATCTTTCAGTCTCTGCGTATATAGAATTTTTTAGAATTCCGACACACCCCTCTGCAATATGGTTTATTCTTTAAAAATTTAACGCTATGTTCGTGATAAAAAAAACTGCACATGTTTAAAGAAGAGATTACAGAGAAAAGCACGTATATAGCGAATAAGCGTGGAAACTGCATACATTGAAGTCGGTGCAGTCGAGTCACAACGATCGCAATGTGCTTGCCAGTCGTCTAACTTTAATGCATGCGTGCGATCAATAGCTTGACACAGAAAAACGGGTCTATAACTCTATATCGCTCTTTGAGGCTTGCTACAGTAAAAAAATTAATAATTGAATAGACTTAAAGATTTTATGCCGTTTTTATGACAAACCAAGAATTCGCATGCTTCAAGGTGGCAGGACCATAAAAATGAGAGGTGTATTGATTTTAACAGACGTAGGCAGAACTAAAGAAACGTCTGCTTGCGTAGAATTATTGAATATTCAGCATGACTGAGTAGAATTATTGAATATTCAGCATGACTGAGTAGAATTATTGAATATTCAGCATGACTGAGTAGAATTATTGAATATTCAGCATGACTGAGTAGAATTATTGAATATTCAGCATGACTGAGTAGAATTATTGAATATTCAGCATGACTGAGTAGAATTATTGAATATTCAGCATGACTGAGTAGAATTATTGAATATTCAGCATGACTGAGTAGAATTATTGAATATTCAGCATGACTGAGTAGAATTATTGAATATTCAGCATGACTGAGTAGAATTATTGAATATTCAGCATGACTGAGTAGAATTATTGAATATTCAACATGATTGAGTAGAATTATTGAATAGTCAGCATGACTGAGTAGAATTATTGAATATTCAGCATGACTGAGTAGAATTATTGAATATTCAGCATGACTGAGTAGAATTGTTGAATATTCAGCATGACTGAGTAGAATTATTGAATATTCAGCATGAGTGGCACATTTTGCGATGACGCATTATACATCGAGGCCATTTGGTGCATTTACAAAACGACCTTGGAAGGTGTCTTGCGTTTACTCATCGCCTTCACTTTCTACGTGTTACGAAAGTTGCCAAGCATTTAGATTACAAGCGCTAATGTCCGACGAGGTAATGGAAAAAATTGGAAACGGAGGGTTGTGGACTTGTGGTCCAACAATGGGGCAACCTGGCGAAGCGTATAAAAATTATTATACGATTGGCATCCTGAATGTTTAAAGAAACGCAGAGGGAGGTTGGGAGGGAGGTAGAGGCTGAAGGATCAGAAGGAAGCAGGAAGGGCGTTACATATAGTGGGAAAGAATCATTAAACGAAACGTGTCGCACTAATGTACATCAATGCAACTTAGACGTGTACCGGTACTAATTGCACTGATAAAATTGTAAATTCGAACAAATTTATTTAGAGCGAAGAGAGAGTCGACACGACACTACACAGACGAATGTGGCCAGTATCCTTGTAAATGTTTGCTGTATCGACCGTCCGACCTCGTTCCTATTTTAGCCTATAATAGTTATGTTCATTCAAAGGTTGGTCTCTAGTTTACAGGCTGCCGATTTTTTAATCGTGAAACCATCTTTTATCGTCGAACGATGAATGCGGTGGGCATCTGGCTGTTGTTGTCAACAGCAGCTGCAGCTGTGGGAATGCGGTCGTCTGCTACGAGGTCATGGAGGGAGAGGGGAGGGGGCTGGCTGATTGCGTCTCCTTAAGGTCTCCTTAAGAGGAGGTTGCCTGGGTATTTCAGTCGAAGACAGGTGCTTGGACGTTGCTTTTGACTCTTTGAGCTTGTTTGTTTTTAAACGGTATGTGATGTGTGTGTGTGTATATGCATACGTAAGTATGTACGTGTGTACTCGTGAAATAATTTATATGTTGCTTTTAGAAACCTCTGAATATTATTTAATTTAAAGACTTCTATAATGTCTTTGTAGTGATGCCTAAGGCATCAATCAATGGTTGCGAAATCAATTAAATTTATAATCGTTTGGAGAATCGATTCTGTCAACAAAGGAACGACCTTTCAACATACTGGGGAACGTACTCAATACTCTGCTGATATGGCGTGAACTGCCTGAAGTCCTTCGGCTAAAACCGGTTCACTGGATAATAATTGATCAATTGGAACTTGGTGGCACGTAGCCATTGGTCGTGCGTGTGTTTAACTTTAAAACCTATAGAGAGTGCAGACGGGTTATAACCAGTCTCGGCTGGGAGATGCGTTTGTCTGTTCAGTTGGGTGTGTTGCGGACAGGTTGCACGTTGGAACATACAAAGCGGAAATTGTGCAGCGACTCTGGGCAAGTTGCCAGTGCACACGAGCGACTCTGTGTGTAATACGTTTATTTAACGACGCCGTCATATCGACGATGACGTACGAGCCTCTCTTAACAAGCAGTAGGCTATAGGCTATCTTTTGTCAGACGGAAAGTAAGGGTAAGCCATGTGGTGAACTGGCCATGCGACTAAAGCCTTGGGGATTAGTCCATTGCCGGCTCAAGGGCCTATGGAAAGAAAATGAGCGCCTCCCATTGGACATGGGACATTTTAAATAAATACTCCAGTTAGATCTGAAAGGCAAAGGGGTGAGAGATACCCAGAGAGATTGGCAGACACAGACAGACAGAGCCTATTAGGATATATCTGACAGGCCAGCACAAGAGAAGCATGGCCTAGGAGACATGCTGATTGGGTGGCTGAGGACAGCAGGTTTTACCCCTTACAGTAGGTGACGGAGAAGAGGGCGAACAAAGGACACCAGACCCCCCCACTCCCCCTTTGTGGTCAACGTGCACAGCTCTGACTGAAGGCTGGACAGAGAACACGAGACACTGCAAAGGTACCGAGACAAACCATGATTAAAATAAGATAAACGAAAAATGCTTTGCCTTGATTTCCTTTCCGACATGAATCAACAAGTGCACTAGTAATTGAACTAATGCCTGCTTTTTATATAGCCCTAACATTATGTGTTCTTTTTACGTTACAGTTATTCACATTATAAACAGAAATGGCTCATGAAATGAATGGAGGTGAAAAGGTGAGGCATTGGATTCGTCCAGATCTGCCGAGCAAATGCACCTATAAACTGGGAACTCCGCTCACCGATTCTCCACACAGGCATCTCACACGGTAACTATTCAACTACGCCATTGCATTACAACTAAGCACTCCAAGAAGAATTACAGCAAGCAACGTTATGTTGCTCAAAGCTCTGCAGAAACAGCAGTGCTGATAATTAGTTGCCTCTATTATGAAATTAAATTAACTTCTAATTTAATTTGAATTGTGTTTGCATGTGCATATTAAACTGAGGTAGCACATTGCTACTACTAACTGCTATGATTAATATGTGTGTTTTTTCTGAACAGAGAGGACTATGTGAAGCCAAAGATCCTTCCGAATATTCTTTACCAAATCAACAACACTCCACTCGTCCGAATCAACAAAATCGGAAAAAGCGAAGGACTGAACTGCGAAATACGTGAGTGAAATAATCCAATACTGTTAGTCACAATGTACAGAAAAGACAATGATTTAAAAAAAGCAAAAATAACGAAAGGATTTTAGATATTGTAAAATTGTTAACTCTAGATTTCTAAAACAGTGCTTTGAAAGCCCTAAGCATAGGGCACCATGTTATTCTTGAGTGATTCTTTTGCTAATATATCTGTGACTGTTTCCTTTTCTGTAGTGGCCAAGTGTGAGTTCTTCAACGCTGGCGGAAGTGTCAAAGACCGGATTGGACGTCGAATGGTAGAGGATGCAGAGGCTGCTGGGAAACTGAAACCTGGTGATGTACTCATTGAACCGACGTCAGGAAACACAGGTCAGTCGGTGCAGAGTTTGCTCCACCTAATGAACCTAACTTATTATTAATTGCTTAAGGGTATTTTGCATTGCCAGACCTAAATTTTGGACTTTCCAATCTGTATCTGTTCATTCTGATCAGTCACTTGTGTCATTTCATTCTCTACTTAAGACTTCTCTTTGCAAATGGCTTATCCTCCGCCAGATCTGGACCTGATTGCAGCCTGATTTTAGTGTGAATTTAACATCGGCGCTATAGAAGTTACTGATTTAGTAACAATACTCTATCTTGGACTGTGGTAGTCGCTCATCTGCATATGGGATTCAGATGTTACGAGATGTATAACTTAATTTGCATAATAATTCCTTCAAATAAATGACTAGATACAGTAAGGAATTGCAGAGCCACAGTTTATTGATCATAATTTCTCTGATGTAATGCTGAAACAGTCTTCACTGTGACAATATGTGAATCAATTATTTGACATTTGGGCTAATTATGCTGCAAATGATTATAGACATATTGGTCTGTTATTATATTGATGTGTTTTGATGTGTAGGAATTGGTCTGGCGTTGACAGCGGCTGTTAAAGGCTACAGATGCATAATCGTTTTGCCGGAAAAGATGAGCAAAGAAAAGGTACTGAGTTCACTGTATTGCATTGTATAACAACATTTATACAGTGCTTCCTACAAACTTCTGATAGGCGCTTTATACGTGGCTGTATACTTGCGAACTTGCCTATACTTGCGTCCCTGCCCCAATGGTCTGGTAACACATGTGTTACTTACTTTCTTACCATGACTGAGTGTACTGACCTTGTATATATAGGCCTATCTATTAATGATGTGGTAACACATCTGTTACTTACAATGACTGACAAACAGATTTTACTGACCTGGTATATATGAAAATGGCATATTATGTTGTGTGTTGTTACAGGTGGATGTGCTGAGAGCCCTTGGAGCGGAGATAGTGAGGACTCCGAATAGTGCTGGCTTTGAGTCGCCCGAGTCCCACATAGGAGTGGCAGCCAGGCTCAACCAGGAAATCCCAAACTCTCACATTCTTGACCAGGTCTTTTGCTTGTTATTCATCAACTTGACATTCACTTCTTGATAATTTGTGGTGATCAAACCACAGATTAGGAATGGTGGTGATTGTGTACCTCAAGAAAAAACATTTGAGGGCTTTCTTGTGATCAGAAGTAAACTAGGTAATAAAACGATGTCTATTTCCTGCCAGAAAATGATGAATGATTGATGATTGATTGACGGTGACGTCATAAACGGATAAGTAGAGAGATGCAGGCCTATACAGACAGACAGACAGACAGACAGATGCGGGCCTAGACAGACAGACAGACAGACAGATGTGACAAGTTAGAGTTCTCAGCCTTTTAATGAACATTTTTTGGTTGAGTTGAATATTTTGTAATAAGTTAATAAAATCTTGTGATGAATTAATCTGTTGTAGTATCGCAATGCGAGTAACCCAGTGGCTCATTATGACGCAACTGCTGAGGAAATCCTGGAACAGTGCGATGGTAAGAGATCCTCCACTGAGAATAATCCTAAAAATTAAATGGAAAACGAGTCAAAAGATGTTCCTTTAACTGAACAAAAGTTCAATTGCTGATAAGGAGAAGCTGGGTTAAATGACTGACAAGGATTTATTAAATTATGATTCATTTATTTATTAAATGAGTAAGATATCAGTGCGAGTACATCTTCTTACAATTAACTTTCCTTGTTGTGGATTCCAGGCAAACTGGACATGATCGTGTGCGGAGCTGGGACTGGAGGAACAATCGCAGGAATTGCTCGGAAGATCAAGGAAAAACCTGTCCCACCTGCAAGGTTAGTCTCTCCTAAAAGACCATTGGGAAATTTCCCACCTGGAAGGCGAGCATCTCCTAAAAGATTAAGAATTTTACCCCACCTGTAAGGAGAGACATTTCCCGCTGTAGGTCACTGGCAAATTCCCCGCCTTTCTAGTCTCTTAGTCAACAGGAACTAGATGTATAGACTAGCCGCAGCTGATGAGTCGTCTGCACCGGTCGCCTCGTTTGTTGTTGTTTACCTGTGTGAACTGTTGTCACTTATGTTCCCGATAGTTAGGTGGAATGCCATTGTTAGTGTAGTCTTTGAACCGTAACGAAGTACGTCAGGTTCTGGTCAAGAGGTGTTAGCTTATTAGCTACAGTCGGTACCACACTCCATCTGACCGGTTGTTGTGTAGGGTTGTTGCACCTGCGGCCTGCTAACCCGTCCCCACAATTCTGCTGAAGATCTCAATTTGTCAGTGAGGGTGACGCAATAGTTAGACACGCCTCTCTCTCTCTCTCTCTGTCATGAAATTTCTTTCGGTCAAAGTTCTCCTGTCCTCAATGAGCAATTGAACTTGGTCCTGGTATGTTTGCTAGACGTCATCTGTCTGTGTGTCTCTCTGTCTGTGGATCTGTCTATCCGTCTGCCTGTCTTTGCCTCATGTCCAAATGCGCTCAATATGCCTCAGAAGAATCTAACTCCATAAAAGTGATAATAATAGTAATAATAACAGTAAATCTTCGTTTATTATTTCAAACTGACACACCACAGTATGATTACAATTCATAGTATGAACGGATGATCGCAAGTTATTAGAGGAGTCGAATTTAACTGTTAAATTCGATTGGCTGTTAAAGGTTGAACGACCTCTTTGAAATAATAATAAGGGGTTTCTTGAAATGGTTGGGGGTTGTAAGCACAGATCCTTCGAGGATCCATTCTGAATTGTTTTTAGTAACCATCTGTGTTCTTTTGGAATGGTTCAGGTGGTTGGAGTTGATCCTCACGGATCCATTCTGGCTCAGCCGGACGAAATGAACGCAAGCGATCAGTCGTTCTACGAAGTGGAGGGAATTGGTTACGACTTCATTCCAACTGTGCTCGACCGCTCCGTAAGTCTCTCTCCTTAATCAATCCTTAATTGGGGCGCCTCTGGCGAATATCTCTTGAAGATAAAGAAATTAATCTGTTTAATTGTATTGTATGATTACAATAAAATTAAATTACAATTGAAATTAAATACTAAAGAAGTGAACATTATAGATGAACGTCAGAGTTTTCCTCCTCATTCTAACAAACTCAGCCATAAAATGACTTAACTGACCGTAGTACGCTGTTAGTCTGAAGAGCTACCCGCTCTTTTATGCCGAGGTCAAGAAAATGAAGTCGCTAGCATTTCATACCCATGGCTGCCTCGGGGCTAGCTTTAAGAGACTGTGCTTTTTAACTTCTTCTAACATAATAAATAATTATGTTTGTTTGGGTTGAACTGTTTGCAGCATGTTGATAAGTGGTACAAGTCGGCTGACAAGCCTTCGTTTCAGATGGCCAGGCGTCTCATCCGAGACGAAGGACTGCTCTGCGGTAAGCATAAGAAACATTCCAGACACCGTAGAAGATAAAAGCAACCAGATGATAATACTAATGTTTTTTAATAAGATTTTTAACTATAAAACAAGTCTAGGAAATAATTATATACTGAGAATTATGAAAGAAAACTGGGGTTTCTAGTTTTCAAATTTCAATTTTCAGCAATTTGCAATGAACGAATCAACTATTGTTTATTGTTGTATTGTTTGATATGTCTGAACAGGTGGTAGTAGTGGTTCTACCATGTTAACTGTTATAATGTTCCATACTTCTGTAGTAGTGGTGCTACCATGTAATTGTTCTACCATGTTAATTGTTGTATTGTTTGATATGTGTGAACAGGTGGTAGCAGTGGTTCTGCCATGTATTGCGCAATACAAGCAGCCAAGGATTTCGGTCTGAAGGAGGGACAGAGACTCGTTGTTCTTCTACCAGACTCCATTCGAAACTACATGTGAGTTCATTGACATTTCTTGGCCACAGGTTTACAAATAATTAATTTGTATTTCGCATTAATTAAGTTTGTTACAGACACAAATTTCTATTATCTGTAATAACTTGTTTTGCATACACAGGTGAAAGTAGCTTTTTCTAATTGCAGGACCAAATTCTTGAGTGATGATTGGTTGAGAGAAAGATCTTTACTGGAGGAACAAGTTCCAGCTTCCAAGATCCAGTCTTGGTGAGTTTACTAACTCCATAAGTTTGACTTTTATTTAGCGTTAATGTTCTGAGTAATGTTAATTTCGTGCTTATTTAGCAAGCGACAGTGCAGTTTGAAAACTCTAGTAAATCAATCGTTAGTCAGAAGAATTTCTTAAAGATAACGTAATTTTTACGAATAGTATTCAATATTTATTTGACCTACCAGTACTCACTCTATGAATTAACTAGATGGAGTTGTTTAACCTATGTTGTGTTGTGAATGATCTGAACATGGTAGGTGGTGGCATAAACAGGTGTCTGACCTTCAGCTGTTGAACCCAATCACAGTCAATGAATCCGCTCCAATTCAAGAGGCTCTGAAGATCATCAACTCAGAAAAGATCGACCAACTCCCTGTTCTTAACGAATCAGGGTAAACATTCATTCATTCATTCGTTCATTCATTCTTTTATTCAGTCAATCATTCATTCACTCATTCATTCACTCAGACCATTTATATAGCGCCTCTCCTAGAGTAGGTTTCATGAAGAGGCGCTATATAAATTCTCGGAATGAATCAGTACTCGAACGTGCTCCAAGCCCAACTTTCATGGGAAGGAACAGTGTTTTAATTATCAAGTATTAGTTATTATTTATTATCAAATGTGTATGTATCCTTGGAACAGTTTCTGTTCATGATTTAGCACGTCTATGTCTTAGTCTTTTCATATTTATGCTGATGTGCAGTTGTTTACAACTGCAAGCAAACGTTATGGTATTTTTCAGCAAGTTAGATAACCAGCTAGTGATGTCAAAGCACTTTCTCTTGGGTGAAAATTGTGCAGAGAAGCTCAGAAAATTCCAACAGCAGAGGATGACGCTCCGTGCCATCGAACATTGACTGATGGCTTTTTTTGGTTTCCTACCTGATTTCGACCAGGTCATTCCAGGAGATTGAATCCTTTTAACTCTGGTTTTCAACTTCAGAGACTCTAACCTTACATAAAACTCTGATGGGTGTTTTCCAGGTCTCTCGTGGGAGTCGTCTCTTCCACTGAACTGCTTTCCGGATTGGTGAAGAGCAAGTACGATTCCACAACCACAGTCAAGGAAGTTGCCACCAAACAGTTCAAGCAGGTACGAAATGCAGCCACGGAGCTTTCGATATACATTTAATTGAAGCCCAAAATAAATGAATACTTTAATCACTGATTGTGAATCAGTTATGAATTTTATTAGTCTGTATTTTAATTTTTAGAAACTCAACTTGTCTTCAATTCATGAGTTCAGAAATGCTATTAAATGGTTTTTCTGGTTCTACTGATGCAGAGTTTAAAAGAATGAAGAACAGAATTATAGAATAACTTGACCTCGGCCAATTCAACCGTGAAAAGTGGACACAAAAGTCACACAATAATAGTCTGACTACTTACAATAGAGATTGTAGCTGTTGTGTATAATAAGTAAGTTAAAATAGCAAATGGATAAAAATTACTAATACTTGAAATTGTTAAACTTTTACTATTGTGTTCTTCAGGTGTCGTTGGATGATAAACTGGGTAATCTGTCGGCTGTGCTCGACAAAGACCAGTTTGCAATCGTATCTGCCAACAAAGGTGATTAAAATTACAATCTGTAACTTACTTGTATGCAATCTAGCTAATTTTTGTTTTAATCTAAATTGATTGGTGACAATGGTCACTAAGATCCGTTGTTGTCCTTTGTCTGCATTCAATATCCTAAGTCGGTTATTGTGTTGATGACTCGTTAGGCTTTGCCTATTGTTAGGCCTCATATACTAACTACCCAAGTCGGTTCATATTTTAACTGTATAACTAAAAATGTCGCAGTAGTTTTAGGTTTTGACCCAGTAGTTTTGGTAATTTTGTCCCAAGTGATTCTCTACTTTCAAAGTTAGTTTCCAATAACATTGAAAGTAGGGTAGCAGACTTTGTCCCAGTAGTCCAAATCTGTTAAAATATGCACTGGCCCAAGTCCATTGTTTGCCTTCATTGATAAATGTGACCCCACATTCGGGGACTACACACTTTATGTTCTTATTGAAGTGCAATATTATTTATTTTATGGTTAGTGAGGTGTTCCTTCGAGAATGTCCATTCAGAGTATAATTATGAATTTGTGGGTGTGTTTTTTGAGCAGACGACGTTGCTGGAGTTGTGACTCGGTTGGATCTGGCATCCTTCATCGCAGATGGTGATCTGAGCGCCTCGCCAGAAAACTGAATTCATTCGAGTCTCTCGTTCCTGCAAATTTCACTTAATTAACGTCTCTCGTTAATCCTGCAAACGTTGTAGAAA
Organism: Aporrectodea caliginosa; assembly: GCA_020284085.1. Taxonomy (NCBI): domain Eukaryota; kingdom Metazoa; phylum Annelida; class Clitellata; order Crassiclitellata; family Lumbricidae; genus Aporrectodea; species Aporrectodea caliginosa. The sequence goes on along the minus strand of JACEVL010000132.1, from coordinate 522,746 downwards.
TACCGAAGTCGTTTCTTCTACTTCTTCTTCTGCTGTTTAAGAAAGAACTGCTGGCATTCATTCAGTTTACTCTGTATATTTGTCGAAATTATAAATATAGTCAATTTATGGACAGAATTTGAACGGACGTTTAACAAAAAAGACAACCGTGATATAAAGAAGTTGCTGAAGATTAGGTGTGATTGAATAAATCTGTTTAATTATGGTGTGGAACCAAAACATCAATTTTTTTCATCCGGTGCTCCTTCAAACCAGATCCATGACACCTTTGAATCTTGCACTCGCCTTTGAACCTTACACTCGTCTTGAACTTCTACACACCTTTGAACCGTCGACTCGTTTACTATTTTCAATAGATTTATTAGCGCGGCCCGTACATGGGGGATCGGCGTTTAGTGTTTTGACGGCCAATTGACACGGGCAAAAGTGGTTACACCCAAAGCCCACTTTGAATGGTTTGATTCCTGCCTGTTTAACGACGCCTTGCTGCAAAGAAAGTGATTAGCGTCCCCCCCCCCCCATCCAGGCTTCTGACTGGCACCAACCGAACAGCCTACAGGGCAAGGGAGTTTTTTGGTGAAGAGGATCCAGAACTGGACCACGTGTGCTGTTGTCTGTTGATTTCGTTTCTCTGTCATATTTCATTTACAAATAAGTTTGTTATTGAATCGAGCATAGATTAGAGTTCACTGTCCGTAGGCCTATAATTGGTTTGTTTGGAAACTGTTGTTGATGTCCCGGAATTAGTTTTGAATTGCTCTACAAAACATCATTAGAACCTCATCAGATGCCTCTAAAGGACGATATATTATCTTCGTTTAATACCGCAGTGAGTTACATAATGGAAAGGCAGACAGATCTAATATAGGCCCTATGGGGTATTATTTGCTGAGTTTATCATTTATTGAAAAGCCTAAATTAGAGTATGTAGGCTATATGCTACCGTATTTTTAATGCTCCAAATGCAGGATTGAAACGCTTTCCCACCATAAACCCCCACCAACACACACACACACACACACACACGAAAGACAGGTACGATTTTGGGCGAATGTGAATTTGCTACGGAGTTGATTAGAACGAGCATCAGCCTAATTCTCTCGTAGAATGAAAATAAGTGCGAAATATAAGTCTACAAAACGATAGCCTGTTGTAGGGCTGTATAAGCCCTACAACGCTCTACGCTACCTCGTAGAGGAGGTTTATGGTAATGATAACACTCTGGCGCGTAGACGCAACGGACCCGGGATCGCCTCCCAGCTACCGGGGAACGGACATTATCCCCTTTGAATCCCTCCCCGATTTTGCGTAGGACATTATCCCCCTTTGACATTATCCCCCCTCTGTGTAAATATATGTATATGTACATATAATATTTATATATACATGTACATATGTTATCGTATCCTATATATATATATATATATAGATATATATGGATATATATATAGTATATATGTATATAACTTAAGACTTGTTAATGTCGCTCAGTTCATAAGCAGTACGAAACACTTTGACCGCCAGACCATTTATTAGCAGTACGCCACAGCCCTCTAGAACATTTTAATCCCGACAGCCCTATTGTAAATTTGACACGAGGCATTCCTGGCGTAAATTACTAACATACATTAACACGTGTTCACTTAAAATTTATATGACACTAACAAGTCTTCACTTAATAACTGAAGAACCGATTGACAGTAACAAGTCTTTGGTTCAATTAAATAAAAACTTAAATTAATCAATGCAGCTTCTATTTACGGAAACACTTTCATCTTATAAATCAAACTTCCATTTAGGCCAACAACTATTCTCATCATTTTCCTGCATTTCGGCAAGGAATATTATACGATTATATCTTAGACTGGGGGGATAATGTCCTACCCTGGGGATAATGTCCGGGGGATAATGTCCGGGGGATAATGTCACATAATGTCCTACACTCCAGCTACCATCCCCAAGGTCGACTCAGCCTTTTCATTCGCTAGGCGGCGTTGAAAAATTAGCAGTAGGACGTGATGGGAGCCTTGCATCATTGCATGACTGCCAAACAGTTAAATTCGACTCCTTTAGTAACTTGTGATCATCCGTTCATACCGAATTGTAATCATACTGCGTATTTGTCAGTTTGAAACATTAAACGAAGATTATTATTAAACATCAGACGACCATAGATCATAGATGATTGGCTGCGTCTGCGATCATCAAAGTCTGCTGATGTATTTTTTACCAGCAACTAAAACTAAAACGGGGCGATCGGGTACTTCGGGTCGACGCTGGTCCACGTACTGACTTCCAGCACCTAATTAGGAAGCCAACAGGATTTATTTTAAAAACAAATAGTTTAAAATAATAAAATGTAGCCTACTCGCAATGTAACTCTTAGCGTTTGCGCCGACAGTTGACCGTATAATTACGCATCCCAGAATTAAGTAGCTGATTGCTACTGACGATGCTCTAGAAATCGTCGTAATTAGGCTACAATTACAAGTTAACCTTGTAATGTAATGCCAAAAAGTCGCCAACAATAATTTTCAGCTGATTGAATCTAACGCTGCAGACTTCTATAGAGCAATAGTCGTAATTAGAATAGATACGTTAATCAACATTCGTTTCTACAATTACAGTTCGCGGAGTAATTGATCGTCGACACCAATGAAGTCTGGTTGCTTACTCAGCACAGTGTACGCATAACTGAGTAGACAACCACTGTACATAGTACACTCTATTGACTCTAAGTTGTTATACTTTCCATGTGTATTCCACAACAACAGTTAGATGAAGATCAGTCCCTCACGCTAGCCCTCAGGCAGCAATGAGTATGAAATGTTAGCAACCTCTTATTCTTACCCTCGGCATATGAGAGCGGATGACAAGTCCCTCCCTCGCCGTCTCATCTTCCCAACGACAGTGTATGATGGTCAGTGTACTCATCATAGCTGAGTTGGCTAGGGGAGTGCAGATGGGGCAGAAATCTCGAACCAGATTTCTGCCCTGGCGGGGATTTTAACCCCGACCTCTCGATTGACAGTCCAGTATGCTAACCAGAGGCGTAGCTAGGACATTTTGCGCCTTGGGACAAACTATGAAATTGGCGCCCCTCCCTGTTTTATGTATTTCGCACTTTCGTGAGAAAAGAGAGTTTTAAGGCAACAAATTAAGACAGTGACGCCCCCTATTATTTAACTGTAAGATAGTATCTTTATAAAATTGAGTTTAAGTAGTAAAACAATTTGTAAATATTTACTTTTGCTCAATAGTGTTTTGGCTAGCACGCTGGACTGTCAATAGAGAGGTCGGGGGTTCAAATCCCAGCCAGGGCATGTATTTGATTAGAGATTTCTGTTCCACCTGCGCCCTCAGCCATTAACGAGTACACTGCCCGTATACTGCCGGTGGGAAGTTGAGACGCCGAGGGAGAGAATTGGCCACCCACCCTCATATGCCGAGGCAAAGAAAATGACGTAGCTAACACGAAATACCCACGGCTGCCTCAGGGCTAGCTTAAGGGGCTGCTCTTCTTCTGCTTACTTTTTACAATATCAAAAGATAGAGTTTTATACAAACGGCACAATGATTATAAGATTAAACTAATAAACAATTCATCATTTGGAATTTATTTATCATACAAATATCATAGCAGTAGGGCCTACACTTACCTGTTGTCGATAAATAACAAAAACCACGTGGTTGATTTGCGATATGTTACATTATGGCTAAACTAACAAGACTTATTATTTTTATTAAAAAGTTAATATTTGCACTCAAAGTAAATTACAGCAGCAGATAGCACACATTTGTTTTGTTTTATCCTAATAATGTTTCAGTATTGAAATCCAAGATAGCTGAACTGACTCAGACAGTGAGACTGCCTCTTATTGAAAGTTAATTTTGACCTCTTGGTCCAATAAAGTAAATAAATCACTGGGAAGGCGTGGCCCTCAGCTATCAGTTGCCAAGATGGATCCAGCAGACAACACCAGCAGTCGCCCTTTGTACACGATGCCTGCTATAATATTTCTTACTGGGGAGCATGGGTACAGCCTGGCAGCCATTGGCGTCAAGATCCAAGGCGGGCTCAGCCAGCTTAAATTTCTTAACTCTCAGACTTTCCACGCGGACAGATGATACTCGTACCCAGTGTAGCATGCTGCACACACCCACCCTCCCTCTCATCGGCCACTGGGCCATCGATGCAGCAGAATGCAGCTATTCATTCCAGCCGGTTAAAAGAGTATGACTAGCCTAACAATCTTGCATAGTGGGTTTGTTATTTGTAATGAGTATATGATGCCACTTAGTGCCCAATGGGGCGCCAAAATCATGCCTGACATCTGGTTTTTAAATAGTAATGATATAACTGAATATTTTTCGGCACCAAAATTAAATTTTATACATTTATTTGGTATAAATTAGTTAAAATTGCATACAAATCAAGAGTAAAATTATTATTATTTTTAACCCTCATTTTGGCGCCCCCTACCTTTGGCGCCCGGGGACACTTGTCCCCCCTGCCCCCCCCCTAGCTACGCCTCTGATGCTAACCCCTACGCTATCGAGCACGAGTTAAAGCGATTGTAAAAACAAATTAACACACAATCCATGTATGCATAGAGCACTGAGAGCAGTGCATATTTTAACGGATTTGGACTACTGGGACAAAGTCTGCTACACTACTGTCAGTCTATCAGTGCTATTGGAAACTAGCCTTGAAAGTAGAGAATTACCTGGGGCAAATCAGCAAAACTAGTGGGGCAAATCCAAAACTACTGGAACATTTGGTCCGAGTAGTTATACAGTTAAAATATGCACTGGCATAGGACAAGCGATGGGAGAAGAGAGCGAAGAACAAAGTTCAATCCATCATCCGTTGTAGACTTTGCATCGGATATATCGTCGCATTTCTATCCAAACAGTTGTCCGTGTCTGAGGTCTCGTGATTACTAATTAGCCTTTAGAAGAGGGTTTAATAAGGGGGCGGCGGGGTTATGGGGTGAAGTCGACGTCAGATGACCTGTCAACATAATTATGAGAACGAGTAATAGGAGAAGGAGTAGGAGGACGAGAAGGAGAACGAAGGACGAGGACGAGGATGAAGAGGAAGGAGGAGGAGGGAGAGAGGAGGAGGAGGAAGGTCAGCATTTAATAGAAGTCGGTCAAAACAACGCTTCTGTCGTATTCGGTTAAGGACAGGGCAACAGTTGGGCAAGAATAAGACTAGAGGAACAGAGGTGGACAGGCATACAGACAGACAGACAGACAGACAGACAGACAGACAGACACACATACATACATAAATACATGCCATACATAAATAGAAGCCAGACGTCGACGGGTTTAGATGGTTGATGAGGAGAAGGCCTTCGATTTAAAAAGCCCAAACGCAAGTGGAAAGTTTCTCCACTCGAGTTTGAGTTTAATGCTTAGATCGTAGCACAGCTTACGACAAAGATAGATAGACGCGTTCTGCAGAGAATTCTTAGAAAACTTCCAGAAGAAGATTCGTGTCTGGTGTTTGTTCCATTGGGTGATCAGAGCGGAATTATTGGTCGTCGATGGCTCATGAGATGAACGGAGTTTTGAAGGGAAAGGGAAGGCAGTGGATCCGTCCGGATCTTCCGATGAAATGCCCCTTTCGACTGGGAGAGACTCCGATCACTGACTCCCCTCACAGGCATCTCAAACGGTACGTAGAACACCCGAAATATAATATTATGTCTTCTTTAGAACAGCGATAATTTTTATTATTATTTTCTGTACCTGAGGTAGGCCAACATGTAGGCCTATACTCTCTCATGACTCATGAGTCTTTGTTGATGTCGCGCTGAGTGTCATTGCATAATCTAGATGTAAAAAACGTTTGCACTTTTAAGTAAATATATTGATGCCACATAATAACACACTGTATAAATGAGTTATTTAAAATCTTAATGTTTTAAATATAAGACTTAATATTAATTGATATTAATTAAATATTAATTAGGCCTAATTAATTAATTAATTAATATTAATAAATTAATTAAATATAATATTAATTAATATTAATTAATATTAATTGCTATTAATTTGCTACTGAATTTTGATAGGCCTACGCTTTGTTACTAGTTATTTAGATATGTGAATCTTTTCCTTTACATGCTAAGACAACCTTGAAAACGCTTATTTATCACGAAATAAGAAATGTAACAATTTTTACATATAAGCTCTGTAGACTGTGATGATAATAAATCTCCAGGTTTACTTATTTTAATTATTTTATTGAGCAGTGCCGTATGCCCCTACTGCTAGCCAGCGTGCACGCGTTCGAACGGCTTTCAAACTAGCGTGTACGGTGTTCAAAAGACCTGTGTATGTCTCAGCACTCAGCCTCTGCAGTCTGATCTGTAGCCTGTATAATTATGACGGATGTTTCATGATACATGATACTAGGGTCACAGACTTTGTATGTGTGATGTCTGTCTAGGTCACCTGATTGTCGAACGAACACTCAGTTGTACATCAAGATTTATTTTCTTGGTTGTGCATGAAGATAATTATGTTCATTCGGATGTACACAGCAATATACAACCAACCTGAGCCCGGCTGCTTCCACTGCATGCCCTTTAGCCCTTCAGCTCGAGCGCGTTAAGAAATGCTTGAAATAATATCTGCCTTGTTCCTCTGTCTCTCTCTGTCTCTCTCGGTCTGTCTGTCTCTCGCTCGCTGTCTCTCTGTCTCTGTCTCTCTCTCTGTCTCTCTCAGTCTCTCTCTGTCTCTCTGTCTGTCTCTCTCTTTCAATGTCTCTCTAATTTAAGGTAGCATTGTTAAAGACATTGACGTTGACGATGCTGTGTCCTGCATTATACATACGGAAGCCCATAGGGGACATGCAATTATTTCTTATTTATCTAGTGATATGTCCTTGAAAATGACACAAGCATTCGAGCGATATTAGCCAACTATGACAAAAACAAAAGGCGTCAAACAGTCGCAGAAGTACTGAAACTGACCCAACTTGATTTGGAAGCCATGTGTAATGATTTCGTGCAAAGGAATGATGTTCAAAAACATTTACTAGCTGCTCTCTGAAATTCGCTTAGCCTCACTCTCAACCCATTAATCCAATCCAATTTGCCCCATTAGAACTATACCTATAGTGCTGAACAGTGCAGTATCTAGGCCTAAAGCTATAATAGTAGGCTATAGTCTCTAATACTCTAACTGCATAATCATGCATTGCTGTGACTTGTTCAAGGTCCCCCGTGTAGGCTACTATATTGGATTGGTTTTCTTTCTTATCGATATACAGAGAAGACTACGTTCGACCGAAGATCTTTCCGAACATTCTCCACCAAATCAACACCACTCCACTCGTCCGAATCAACAAAATCGGAAAAAGTGAAGGACTGAACTGCGAAATACGTAAGTGAAATAATCCTACAGGCCTATACTGTGAGTACCAAAATACAGAAAAGACTACGATTTTAAAAAAGGATCGAACATTGAATTCTCAGACAGAAAATACCAAAAGTAGTCAGTAACATCTTGTTATCTTAATCTAGAGATTTCTACAGCGTTCAGATTAGCTAGAAGTCGAGAAGGGAATCAGCTTATTCAGATTGTCAAAAGAATATGGATTGGCAGGTGGGATCCTGTCTAGGTCAAAGGTTAGCCAGATGGAAGTAACGGTCTCTCTCTCTCTCTCTCTCTCTCTCTCTCTCTCTCTCTCTCTCTCTCTCTCTCTCTCTCTCTCTGTGTGTGTGTCTCTGTGTGTCTCTCTCTCTCTCTATCTCTCTGTTCTTTCCGGTATTTGGTCAGCTTGATTTATTCTTCGCTTTGCAACTTTGACATAGCATTCGTGAATAAGCTGTAGCCTACATACGCTTAGCTTTTAAGTAACCCTTATAAAAATGTAAGCGCTTGAGATAACTGGATTTGAATTCCGAGCCATGCTAGGTCCATACACAAGGACCATGGCGTAAGACAACAATTCAAACGGGCAGCTGTGGTTGAGGATCTCACCCGATCAATTCATTGAAAATGAAATGGTCATTGAGGCCATACGATGGTGGTAGCTACAGAAGAAGGTCTACATTTACAGATGGCCTTTAAGAGAAAGGAGATAACTATAATGAACGGGAGCGTTTGCTACAACGTTCTGTGCTAATAATACCTAAACCTGTGGCTTTTCTTTGTCTTTTACATAAAGTGGCCAAGTGTGAGTTCTTCAACGCTGGCGGAAGTGTCAAGGACCGGATTGGACTTCGGATGGTCGAGGATGCAGAGGCTTCTGGGCAACTGAAACCTGGTGATGTACTCATTGAACCGACGTCAGGAAACACAGGTCAGTCGGTGCACACAGGTGTTGCACCTAATGACCTCATGCATCCACAGGTCGCTTAGTCCAGCAGGTGTTCGATGAAGAATTATCGATCAGTGATCGTTTGATTGATTCGGTGAATGAACGAATAAATTAAAGAATAAATGAGTGATTGAATGAATAAATGAATGAATGAGTTAATGTTGATTGAATGAATGAATTAATAAGTGAATGAATTAATTAATTAATTAATAAGTGAATGAATGAATGAATGAATGAATTGACTGATTTATTTATTTATTGAATTAATTAATTAATTAATTAATGGATTTGTTTTATTTCTTTATGTACAGTATAATGATCTCTTTTTGTCAGGCATTGGTCTGGCGTTGGCAGCTGCTGTCAAAGGCTACAGATGCATCATTGTTATGCCACAGAAGATGAGCAACGAAAAGGTTACAACTATACGGCTTTCCATTGTTAATTAGCCTAATTAATGGCAAATAAGCCCTCTGCATCAGGGATCAACAACATTCACCCTATATTTGTATGCATATAATTATGCATGTATCTTAGCTGTGATCTTTCAGCATATGCATATGAAAGCTGTTGTTGTTACTTTCGAAGCGAAACCGTCTGAGCTGAAGGTCTCAACATTGATGTAGGTTATCACTTAAAGGATATTCCAGACAATTCAAGGGTGTAATTAATAATGTGCTTCTCTACCTGTGGAACAGGCAAATGTGTTGAGAGCCCTTGGAGCGGAGATAGTGAGGACTCCGACGAATGTTGGATTCGAATCTCCCGAATCGTTCCTCAGAGTGGCCGACAGGATGAACCAGGAAATACCGAACTCTCACATCCTCGATCAGGTTTCATGCCTTTCACTTCCACCTTGTTCTGGGCTGCTCTAATAGACAGACAGACAGACAGACAGACAGACAGACAGACAGACAGACAGACAGACAGACAACGAAGGGTAGCCTACAGCAATATTGTGTAACACCTATGACAGTAAATACTAAGCAATTTCATGATTTTCAATCAATCAATTTTGTTTATTCACAACATGATGATGATGATGATGATGATGATGGTGATGATGGTGATGATGATGATGATGATGATGATGATGATGATGATGATATGGCTGTGATCAAATTGATGTAGCGCCATGTACCTGCTTATTTATATAGCTCTTATAGCTCCATTAAAAAAGTTCAAACCATTGAAGACTTTATATCTTTTCCAGCTATCCAAGTGCTCTTCATGTGGCTTCGTTAACTGCTGTTATTTAAATAAACTGATTAATAATAACCTACAGTAACGATAACGATAACGATACCGGCAATGGTAATGGCAATGGTAATTGTAATAGTAGCAGTAGACCAAATTATGATAGACCATGGTAGATTTATCCTGATATGTAGGCTAAAGCCGTCCAAAGATATCGATTAGACACCCTTAAAACTAAACTCACAAAAGCTATATCCATCAACTGCGTTCAATCGCTGGATCTAATCGGCCAACCGTCCATTAACTGTAACACGATTTCTCTAGAAGAGATTTGATGATGATGATGATAATAATGATGATGATGATGATGACGACGACGACGACGACGATGATGATGATGATGTGGCTGTAATCAAATTGATGCAGTGCAATGTAGCTGCCCATTGAAAACTTTTCCGTTTCCAGCTATTCAAGTGCTCTTAATATGGCTTCATTAACAACTAAGATTGAAATAAACTGATTAATAATAGCGTAATGATAATTTTAAAAATAATAGTTATAGCTTACTACAACTACAACTACAACTGCTACTACTACTACTACTACTACTACTACTACTACTACTACTACTACTACTACTACTACTACTACTACTACTACTACTACTACTACTACTACTACTACTACTACTACTACTACTACTACTACTAC
>JACEVL010000132.1:447500-507500 GCA_020284085.1 Aporrectodea caliginosa | reverse complement strand
TTGGTCACAGGGGCCCATAAGGAACTCTAATAGGCTGGTATCTCCTGAACAGGTGGTAAGTGGTTCTGCCTGTGTTGTATTGTTGAGTTGAACAGGTGGTACAGTGCTGCCATGAATTTCTATATCTGTGCCATATGGCAGAACCACTGCTACCACCTGTTCAGACATATCGGGATAATAAGGTGAATAATAACCACCTGTTCAGACATGCAAACAATACAACAATGAAAGTATAGGCTATATGTCTTTAACAGGTGGTATACTAGTGCTCTTGCCATGTTAATTGTTGAACTGTTAATATGTGTGAACAGGTGGTAGCAGTGGTTCTGCCATGTATTGCGCAATACAGGCAGCCAAAGATTTCGGTCTAAATGAAGGGCAGAGACTCGTTGTTCTTCTACCAGACTCCATTCGAAACTACATGTGAGTTGATTGACATTTCTATTGGCCACTGGTTTAGAAGTAATTAATTTGTGCGTCGCTTCATTAAGTTTGTTACGCGTCCTTTGAGTAAGACTCTGTTTTATTAAGGCGCGTTATAAATACAAGGTGTATTGTATTGTACTGTAACACTGCAGACACGAATTTCTATATCTATAATAACTTGTTTTCATGTATGTATGTATGTATGTATGTATGTATGTATGTATGTATGTATGTAATATGTATGTATGTATGTATGTAGTATGTATGTATGTATGTATGTATGTATGTAATGTATGTATGTATGCAGAACTCATGTCCTATGTAAATGTATGTATGAGCACTTGTTATGCACTTGTTATGAATAATAACTTGATTGGCATAATCAGGTGAATAATAACTTGTTTGGCACAAGCAGGTGAAAGTAGCTTTTTCTAATTGCAGGACCAAATTTTTGAGTGATGATTGGCTTAGAGAAAGATCTCTTCTGGAGGAACAAGTTCCAACTTCCAAGATCCAGTCTTGGTGAGTTTACTCCCTCCATAAGTTTCACTTTTATTTAGCGTTAATATTCTATATCATACTAATTTAGCAAGCGACAGTGCAGTTTGAAAATTCTGGTAAATCAGTCGTTAGTCAGAAGAATTTCTTGAAGGTAACTTATTTTTTACGAATAGTATTCAAGATTTAATCGAGCGAACTCGCTCTATGAATTAACGAGATAAAGTTGTTGAACCTGTGTTGTGTTGTGAATGATCTGAACACGGCAGGTGGTGGCATAAACAGATGTCCGATCTTCGGCTGCTGAACCCAATCACAGTCAATGAATCCGCTCCAATTCAAGAGGCTCTAAAGATCATCAACTCAGAAAAGATCGACCAACTTCCGGTTCTTAATGGATCTGGGTCAGCAGATGATTATCCTTCATTCATTCCTTTATTCATTCATTCACTCATTTACTCACTCACTCAGATCATTTATATAGCACCTCTTGTAGATAACTAAGTACTCAGCCACGCTCCCAGCCAAACTGTGATGGGTAAGATCAGTTTTTTAATTATCAAGTATTAGTTATTATCAAGTTTTTGTATCCTTGGAACAGTTTCTGTTCGTGATTTAGCACGTCTACGTCTCAGTATTTTCATATTTATGCTGTTGTTTACAATTGCAAGTAAACGTGATGGGATTTTTGCAGTGAGTTAGTTAACCAGCTAGTGATGTGAGCATACATATTTGGGCCCTTCCCTCTTTTAGGTGAAAATTGTGCAGAGAACCTCAGGAAATACCGACCAAGAGGATGCTTCATGCCATCAACCATTGACTGATGGCTTTTTAGTTCCCTAACCTACCAGATTTCGACCAGGCTACTTCAGCAGACTGAATCTTTAAAACTCTGGTTTTCAGCTTATGAGACCCTAACCTTACATTAAACTCTGATGGGTGCTTTCCAGGTCTCTCGTGGGAGTCGTCTCTTCCACTGAACTGCTTTCCGGATTGGTGAAGAGCAAGTACGATTCCACAACCAAAGTCAAGGAAGTTGCCACCAAACAGTTCAAGCAGGTACGAAATGCAGCCAGAGAGCTTTCGATAAACATTTTATTGCAGTCTAAAATAAATAAATACTTTAATCACTGATTGTTGTTGAGTTAAAATAGCAAATCGATAAGAAATGATTAATTGAAATTGTTAAACTGTTACTGTTGTATTTCCCAGGTGTCGTTGGATGATAAACTGGGTAATCTGTCGGCTGTGCTCGACAAAGACCAGTTTGCAATCGTATCTGCCAACAAAGGTGATTAAAATTACAATCTGTAACTTATGTGTATGTAATTTAGCTAATTTTTGTTTTAATCTTAATTGATTTTTTTGTCCTTTGTCTGCATTCAATAGCCTAAGTCGGTTATTGTTTTGATGACTCGTTAGGCTTTGCCTATTGTTAGGCCTCGTTTAGTAATTGCCCAAGTCCATTGTTTGCCTTCATTGATAAACATGACCCCACCACTGGGGACAAGAGGAGCCATTCGCACATTATGTCCTTATTGGTCTAATATTATTTAGGGCTAGTGAGGTGTTCCTTCAAGAGGCGCTTAGAATGTCCGTTCAAAATATTCAGTTAGACTATGCTAGAGCAGTGCTTCCCAAAGTGGTGGTCAGCGGACCGGTACCGGTCTGCGAGCCTCAGTTGCCGGTCCGCAGAGTGAGTCAAGAAACTGGTCATTTTTAAAAGTCATAGCAAAAAACACTTATTAGGTTAGCAGTTAAAGGGCAATAGAATAGTAGACTTGGCTAAACATGCATTTTAATCAATTTTAATAAATATCTGAGGCATGCATTTAGGTGATCGAAAAACAGAAATAATTAGACCTGGGAGTCGAACTGACCCCCAAGTCGAATTTGTACATAAAAGTGACCTCAAGTTGTTTTCTACAGAAGTCGACTTAAACCGACTTGGGCCACAAACAAATCTAAATTTATCTCGCCACACTAATATTATTATTATATTATTATTAATGATCGTGAGGCCACGGCGGCGTTTAAGCAGTTGTATAGTGTTTTTAGTGTGAACAAGCGTTTTTAAGACCTATAGTGTGTTAGGGTTGTGTCATGGTAATACACCTGTAGGCCTATGTATATATAAACATGATCTAGTTGAGCGGGCGGTCACCGCCGCTTGTCTTATGTGACCTTGACGGAATGAATATAGCTTGTACTGAGCACGTGCTACTAGCGCGGGAAAGGTTAGAAATTGCTGATTACAGTCGATTTGAATAATGCAGTTGTCTCAATACAGTAGATAGAGCTGTAGGCTATATTGAGAGTGAAGTGTTAAGAAATATAGTTGATTTATGTTGACGATGTACATTGAAGATAAAAGTTGATTTTCATCTCATTTGAAAGAGTAAGAACTTACTAAGAACAGATATTCAAAAACGCAGAACGGTACTACGATAGGCTATTATTTTGTATTATCAAAGCCGGTTCCGGCGGTTGGGCTAAGCAGGTACTTAATTAGGCCTACTTATTTTTTATCGGTGTCGATTTATCTATATTATGAGTTATTATATGTTAAAGCGTCACACGTACGTTTCATAAAACTGGCAAATCGAAGTGTTAATAAAAAGGTTAGCACGTCTGCCTTATCAAGAACTGAACGCGCACAAATCAATGAACTTTTAGTCGTCAGTGAATTCGACGCAAAGAAATCTGGATCTCGTACTAATCAATCGATCGTTTGGCGCTACTTTGGTGCACTGCATTAGTCGTTTGCAGACGGAAAAACTGTTGTATTGGACAATGATCGACTTTATTGTCGTGGAGTGGTATGTGCATGCATTGCTATTTGAATGACGTTAGTGGCCAAATAATTATGACAACAGAATTAAAATGTGTCATTATAACACGCCATTCAGTGCCACCAGTTCGCGGTCCCCTGCAGATTCTTCTGTTAACCCATTAGAGCATTGCAAAACTGTTCAAGCACAAACACAAACAGCTTAAAATAGGCCTAATAAACAATTTTATTCATCAGGTGTTGAGATCTCATTACTCATTAGTATAAGAAATTAATGCTTGCCAGGCAAATTGGCATGACATTTTTGTATTGTTAGCCGAACGTAATCGTTATTACCATGTCAGAAGTCGACTTTAAGTCGGAAGTTGGTTGTTTTTCTGCCAAGTCGGGTCAAGTCGTTTTGACTCCAAGTTGTCGACTTCAAGTCGACCTCAAGTCACTTTAGGGTCAAGTGGGGGTCAGATTGGCGGACCAAAGTGACTCCCAGGTCTAGAAATAATTAATAAATTGGGCACCGGTCCTCCTGCAGTGGGAACATTCCTGCCGGTCCGTGACACTGAAAAGTTTGGGAAGCACTGCTTTAGAGTATATATGAATTTGTGGGTGTGTATTTTTTGAGCAGACGACGTTGCTGGAGTTGTGACTCGGTTGGATGTGGCATCCTTCATCGCAGATGGTGATCTGAGCGCATCACCGGAAAACTGAATTCATTAGAGTCTCTCGTTCCTGCAAATTTCACTTAATTAACGTCTCTCGTTAATCCTGCAAACGTTGTAGAAATACCGAAGTCTGCTTCTTCTGCTGTTTAAGAAGGAACTGCTGGCATTCATTCAGTTGACTCTGTATATTTGTCGAAATTATAAATATAGTCAATTTATGGACAGAATTTGAACGAACGTTTAACAAGAAAAGACAACCGAGGTGATTCAATTACCCTGATGTACACCGCTAACGAAAATTTTCATAACTTTGGACGGAATATGTTCGATGGTTGTCGACATCTGTAAAGGATTGGCGGTGTTAGGGTCAACCATTTAGTATTTAGGCCAACGCATAGAGGAGGGAGGGGGCTAACCCAAATGCATATGCTTGTGTAGGTGGGTCTACTGATAATGTAAGTACGCATAGGAAACGGAGGATGGGGTTGAACCTCGATAATAAAATTGTCTATTATTGGCTTTAATCGTTTATTGTTTCTGCGTGGATTAAATAAATTATATAGACCGTTCTACAGGATTCGGGGGAGGGTTCATGTCAAGCGTACGTAGGCAGGTGGGGTGTAAAAAGTTCAAGTGCGTACAGGGAGGAAGGGGCCAATTTTTCCGATTTCTGCGTACATGTTAGATGGATGGTCCTTAGATATTATAATAAATGTAAATGTAATATACGTTTTTCTATATAGCGACCATCGTATGGCCGACAGTGTGTCCGCTGCAGAAGGCATAAACCGATGGTGTTGCTCACGGATGATCAATCTTAATTGATTCGTCGCTCTTTCTTTACATGCAACTCAACCGAATGATGGATCATGGCTACTGGCTAGCCTCTCTCTCTCTGTGGAGTAGAACGAGCTGTTAGATTCTTTGGGATTTGTAATAAAGACAAACACTTTTACATAAACGATCGTCCCTCCTTCATCCAGGCTTCGGACTGGCAGGTGAGTTGTTTTGTTTTGGTGCAGAGGAAGAATTGGACCAAGAATGCTGTTGATTTTGTTTCTCATCATTATAAATAAGTCTGTTATTGAATCGAGCATATACTAGAGTTCGCTGTCCGTATGATAATGGGTTTGTTTGGAAACTGTGGCTTGTTGTTCATATGTTACGGAATTAGTTATGAATTGCTCTACAGATAAACATCGTTAGAACCTCATCAGATGCCACGAAACGACGATGCTCCAAATGCAGGACTCAAACGTTTTCCCACCCTAACAGGCTAACACCCCACCCACCCTCATATGAGAGACCGGAATAATTTTGGGCGAATGTGAATTTGCTAGAGTTAAGGAGTTGATTAGAACCGGGCATTAATTCTCTGCGATAATGAAAATTAGTCCTAAAGATAGATCTACAAATAATAGGCCAATGGGACATTGTAATGTCAGATATATAGGCTGAAAAACGGAACAGCTGTGCGCACGACGCTTCCTCGCAGACAACACCAAGGAGCCATCGAAAGACAACAACTCTTTGGCTGCCTCTGCGATCATCAAACTCTGTTGATGTGTTTATGCCAATACCTAAAGCTTACACGGGGCCTTTCGGTTCGGCGCTGGCCCACGTGCCTGGAACAGTCTTTCTGCACCTATTCAGCAATGGGAATAGGAATGCGGTATTTGGTATAGGACTAGGGCTATAGGACTAGGGCTAGGGTTAGGGCTATGGTATGTAATATGTCATACACTTTGAACTAGTAGCCTATTATATGTCAGGGGATGTTTCGAATCACGAAGTCATTTTCGAATCGAATCGAATAGGCCTAGTAACTGCCGTCCGATCCCTTTTCCAATCGAATATCGAAACTACGCAGGTCCCTGTTTATTGTTTACCTGTGCTAGAAGCAGGTAAACAAGGACAGGTGAAAGCCTCTTCTCTGTCTCAGGTGATTGATCCGGACGATGACCTATTACGACTTCGTTTTTGTGCCTCGTGTAGGTTGATGCTTAGAGCATTCTACATAGGCGCTATAGAAGTTACTTTTCACAGTTAGCAGAGTTGCAGAGTCGACACCAAATCTGGTTGGTTTCTCCGTAAACTCCCAAGTTGTTAACTTTTCATGTGTATTCCACAACAACAGTTAGAAGAAGAGCAGTCAGTCCCTCACGCTAGCCCTGAGGCAGCCATTGGTATGAAGTGTTAGCGACTTCGTATTCTTAGCCTCGTCATATATATGAGGGCGGATGACAAGTCCTCTCCCTCGCCATCTCATCTTCCCACCAATAGTGTACAGTCAGTGTACTCATTTGCAGCTGACTTGGCTAGGAGGTGCAAGTGGGGCAGAACTCTCAATCAAAATTTCTTCTCTGGCGGGGGATTTGAACCCCCGACCACTCGTTTGACAGTGCAGCACGCTAACCACCTGTACACTATCGAGCTTTTGAGTATGAGTTAAATGTATCGTCAAGTGATTGTAAAAGCAATCCATGTATATATAGGACACGCGATGGGAGAGAGAACGAAGAACGAAGTTCAGTCCATCCGTTGTAGACTTTGTTTCGGATTTGTCGTCGCCTCATTTCTATCCACACAGTTGTCCGTGTCTGAGACTCTGAGGTCTCGTATAGTCAGTTATTTGGAGAGGGTTTAATAAGGGGACGGGGGACGGGGTTATGGGGTGAGGTCGACGTCAGATGACCTGTCAACATATGAGAACGATTGGTAGGAGGAAGAGGAGGAAGAGGAGGAGGAGGAGAAGGAGGAGGAGGAAGGAGGAGGAAAAAGGAGGAGGAGGAGGAGGAGGAGAAGGAGGAGCGAGAAGAAGGAAGAGGAAAAGAAGGAGGAGAGAAGGAGGAGGAGGAGGAAAGGAGGAGAAAGAGGAGGAGAAGAAGGAGGAGAAGGAGGAGGAGTAGAAGCAGGAGAAGGAGGAGGAGAAGGAGGGAGGAGGCGAAGGAAGAGACTGATGAAGCAAAGGAGGAGAGAGGAGAATGAAGAGTAGGAGATGTTGGAAAAGGAAGAGAGGTGAAGGAGGGATGAAGATGAAGAGGAAGACAAGGAGGAAGAAGAGGAGGAGAAGGTAAAACAGAAGAAAGAATAGGGAAGAAAGAAGTGGAGCAGAAGGCTGGAGATAAGAATGAAACGTAACAGAAAAAGGAAGAACACGAGGAAGAGGAGAAGGAAGAGGAAAGAAAGTAGAGGAGGAGGAGGAGGAGGAGGAGGTCAGCATTTAGTCGGCCAAAACAACACTTTCGTCGTATGCAGCTGGGCAAGAATAAGACTAGAGGAACAGAGATGGACAGGCAAACATACATGCATACAGACAGACAGACAGACAGAAATAGAAGAAAGTCGGTGAGACAGACGTCGACCCCCTCATCATCCATCATCCATCATCCATTACGAATGTGGACCACGGAGCTGGCTCGTTGGACGTTGAACTGGGTTGGATGGATGGAGCAGAAGGAGGAGAAGGCCTTCGCTATAAAAGCCCAACGCAAGTGGAAAGTTTCTCCAATTAGATCGTAGCACAGCTTACGACAAAGATAGAGACGCGTTCTGCAGAGAATTCTTAGAAAACTTCCAGAAGAAGATTCGTCTGGTGTTTGTTCTACTGGGACAGAGTAGAATCATTGGTCTTCGATGGCTCATGAGATGAACGGAGTTGTGAAGGGAAAGGGAAGGCCGTGGATCCGTCCGGATCTTCCGATGAAATGCCCCTATCGACTGGGACAGACTCCGATCACTGACTCCCCTCACAGGCATCTCAAACGGTAGGTTGAACACCCGAAATATAATTATAAGTCTTCTTTAGTAAAGTTATTATCATTATTTATTTTATTATGATTTTTTAACCTGAGGTACATGTATTCTGGGATGGCTAGTCTTCGTTGGTTTCGTGCTGAGTGCCAAAAGTGCCGTGGAAATTAATTACGCTGAAGCGTTGGAAAGTGACAGATATGCGATGGTAGAGAAATGTAGTTTCTCTCTTGAAGGCTATCCAGTTTTCTGGCCAAGGCGGTGGCCAATGTTGTTGAAGAAAGCCAGGTCTTCGTATTATTATTATTCGTATTATAATTATAATTATAATTATTATTATTATTATTATTATTATTATTATTATTATTATTATTATTATTATTATGCCCCGAGGTAAACATGATCCCTCAGGGACTTGAATATTACTATTGTCGATGGGTTGTCTGGAGATGACCCTACTCGTTGTCCTGGCTGGCGAAGGTGCCCCGAAATGCGATGGAGTTGAAGCGTTGTATCGTTAATGATATTCGTGTTAATTATTATTATTATTATTATTATTATTATTATTATTATTATTATTATTATTATTATTATTATTATTATTATTATTATTATTATTATTATTAGGCTCTTGTTATTAGTTATTATTATTATTATTATTATTCAATCTCTTGTAGAGAAATCGTGTTTACAGTTAAATGAGTCGTTCGGTGGAAAGAATCTCGATAATAAAATCAGTTGATGGATATTATGTAGGGTTGGTGGGTTTACATTTTATGGGTGTCTTTGCCTGTCTGGACAGCTTTACATATCAGGACAAATCTACCATATTATTGTTATTGTTGTCGTTCTTGTCGTCGTCGTCGCTGCTGCTGCTGCTGTTGCTTGCTGTTTTTTGCTGTTTTTGTTGTTGCTGTTTTGTTGTTGTTGTTGTTGTTGTTGCTGTTTTGTTGTTGTTTGTTGTTGTTGTTGTTGTTGCTGCTGCTGCTGCTGCTGCTGCTGCTGCTGCTGCTGCTGGTGGTGGTGGTGGCGGCGGTGGCGGTGCCGGTGGTGCTTTTTGCTGTTGTTGTTATTTTAACGCTTGAGGTAGGCCTAGGCCTAGGCCTACTTATGAGATTCCTCAGGGACTTGAATACTAATAAAATAGGAATGGAAAAAACATCTGGAACGGCTCCTAACTACTTCCACTGCTGCTGGTGCTGGTGCTGCTGCTGCAGCTACTAAGTTCTTACTCTGTCTATCTCGTTTTCATTCTCGCTCAACTGCTTCGTCCTTCATCACATAGATAAAAAAAACTGTTGTTTTGACCGACTTCTATTAAATGCAGACCTCCTTCTTCCTCCTCCTCCTACCTCCTATTTTTCCTCTCTCCTCCTTCTCTTCCCCTATTCTTCCCCTTCTTAACGTAAATGCAGACGTTCTTCTTCATCCTCCTATTCTTCCATTTCTCTTTTTCTCGATAGCGCATTGGATAACACACTGGCACCCCCCGAGTTCGAACTTCTCTTTCTCTGAGATCCTCCTCTTCTTCCTCCTCCTTGTCTTCCTCCGCGTTCATTACTCTTCCTCCTTTTTATAGCTTCTCTTCCCCTACTACTCCTCTTCTTCTTCCTCCTCCTTCGTCTCTTCCTCCGTCTTTTCCTGTTCTTCCATTATAATTTATTTGATTGGGTTTGATTAGATAAGCCGACAACCAGTGACAAGCATACCAATTGCAGCGTAGATATTGTTAATGTAAATGTAAATAGCGACCGTATGACCTCAATGATCTTGTTCAGTTTTCAATGAATTGATAGGGTGAGATCCTTCATCCCCTCTGTCCGTTTGAATGGATCCCACGCAATTCAAGGTCCCCCGTGTACTATTATATTGGTTAGGTTTTTTTTCGTGTCGGTATACAGAGAAGACTACGTTCGACCGAAGATCTTTCCTAATGTTCTCCACCAAATCAACAACACTCCTCTCGTCCGTATCAACAAAATCGGAAAAAGCGAAGGACTGAACTGCGAAATACGTAAGTGAAAAATAATCCTATAGGAGTATAGGGCATAGGCCTATACTGTGAGTACCAAAGTACAGAAAGACTGATTTTAAAAAAGGATCGAACGTTGAATTCTCAGGCAGAAAATACCAAAAGTAGTTAGTCACTTCTGGTGGCTAATGCACAAGGCAATGAAGGCATCAACCTATGGCTAATGCACGAGGCATCAACCGATGGCTAATGCACAAGGCATCAACCGATGGCTAATGCACAAGGCAATGAAGGCATAGACCGATGGCTAATGCACAAGCCATCAACCGATGGCTAATGCACAAGACCGCAACCAGGAAGGGGGTGAGCGCCGCACCTAACGCATTTGTCTCTTCCACTAAAGACCGCCTTCCTATTTATCTCAATTTTGTGTATAAACATTCTATGTCTCTGTTTCTGTCTTGCTGCCTCTCTGTCTACATGTCTCTCTCTCTATCTGTCCCTCTCTCTCTCTCTCTGTCTGTCTGTCTGTCTCTACTGGCATTTAGCCAACTTGATCTGATCTTCACTTGGCAACTTTGACGTAGCATTCGTGAATAAGCTGTACTATACGCTACGCTTGGCTTTTAAATATAGCCATTTAAAATGTGAGCTTACGAGAATACATAACTGGTTTGGAATCTCGATCCATGCTAAGTCCATACACGAGGATCATGGCGTGAGACACCCATTCAAACGGGCGGCGGTGGTGAAGGATCTCACCCGATGAATCCATTGTAAAATGAGAAAGGTCGAAAACAGACGGTCTCTCTACATTTTACAGTTGCCTTTAAGAGAAATAAGATGACTAATGACGGTGGTGTTTGCTACGACGTTCTAATGTGCTAATACCTACCTATTATACCTGTCGCTTTTCTTTGTCTTTCACATAAAGTGGCCAAGTGCGAGTACTTCAATGCTGGCGGAAGCATCAAGGATCGGATTGGACTTCGGATGATCGAGGATGCAGAGGCATCTGGGCAACTGAAACCAGGAGATGTACTCATTGAACCGACGTCAGGAAACACAGGTCAGTCAGTGCACACAGGTTGACCTAATGACCTCATGCATCCACAGGTCGCTTAGTCCAGCAGGTGTTCGATGAAGAAGAATTATCGATCAGTGATTGATTGATTGATTCGGTAAAGGAACTAAAGAATGCATGACTGACTGAATGAATGATTGATTGATTGAATGAATGAATGAATGAATTAATTAATTAATTAATTAATGAATGAATGAATGAATGAATTAATTAATTAATTAATAACAGAATGAATGAATGAATGAATGAATGAATACATGAATGAATTAATTAATGTATTTATTTAATTTTTCTTTATGTACATAATTATGATCTCTTTTTGTCAGGTATTGGTCTGGCGTTGGCAGCTGCTGTCAAAGGCTACAGATGCATCATTGTTATGCCACAGAAGATGAGCAATGAAAAGGTGACAACTACGCATTCTCATTGTTCATTAATTAATTGCCAATTAAGCCATTTACATGTATGAGGGATCAACAACATTTACCCTATATTTGTAATTTTGTATGCATATAACTATGCATGTATCTTAGCTGTGATCTTTAAGCATATTATGCATTTAACATCTGCGGCTGTTAGCCTACTTTCCAATCGTAACCGTCTTTGGGTCTGAGCTAAATGTTGCAACATTGACGTAACTTCACGTAAGGCCTCATGTAGGTTACCGCTTAAAGGATATTCCTAGATAATTCAAAGGGGTAATTAATTATGTTTAATTGTGTTCTACCTGTGAAATAGGTGAATGTGTTGAGAGCCCTTGGAGCAGAGATAGTGAGGACTCCGACGAGCGCTGGATTCGAATCTCCCGAATCTCACCTGAGAGTGGCCGACAGGATGAACCAGGAAATACCGAACTCACACATCCTCGATCAGGTACAAGCACACACACACACACTCACACACGCACGCGCCATCCATGCATACCTTCATTTCCACCTAGTTTTCGGCTGCTCGGAATACTCGGTCCCAGCAGGACAGACAGACAGACAGACAACGAAGGGTACAGCAATATTGTGTAACACCTATGACAGTAAATACTCATTTGATGATGCTGGTGATGATGATGACAACGACAAGAATGATGATCACGACAACGGTGATGATGATGATAATGCACATTTATAGCTCATATTGGCTCCATTCAAAGAAGTTTAAACCATTGAAGACTTTTTCTTTTCCAGCTATCCATGTGCTCTTCATGTGGCTTCATTAACTATTGCGATTTAAATAAACCGATTAATAATAATAATAATAATAATAATAATAATAATAATAATAATAATAATAATAATAATAATAATAATAATAATAATAATAATAATAATAATAATAATAATAATAATAATAATAATAATAATAATAATAATAATAATAATAATAATAATAATAATAATAATAATAATAATAATAATAATAATAATAATAATAATAATAATGATAATAATAATAATAATGATAATGAATGATAATGATAATAATAATAATAATAATAATAATGATAATGATAATTATTATTATTATTATTATTATTATGATTATTATTATTATTATTATTATTATTATTATGGGACAAATTTATTTCTTCATAAAGCCAACAAACTTATGTACAGACTGATTAAAAGTAATAATAAAATAAATAATTAAATTAATAATAATAATAATAATAATAATAATAATAATAATAATAATAATAATCTTTCGCACAATGCACCGGGGACGAGGACCACTAACTCCAGATAGCACACCTTAGGACGAAGTCCCTGAGGGATCATGTATACCTCGGGGCAAAAATAATAATAATAATAATAATAATAATAATAATAATAATAATAATAATAATAATAATAATAATAATAAATTATAATAATTAATAATAATTAATTATAATAACTGTTTCAGCATCGCAATCCGAGTAACTCTATCGCTCATTACGACTCAACGGCTGAGGAAATTCTTGAACAATGCGACGGTCAGTAGTCACTACTGACCACTCCAGTGGTCAATTCAACTCTCTTAGTCATGGTATGCTAGGCATTACTAGCAGTAGTAAAACTGACATTATTAGTGGTGCACTGGTGCTGGTGGTGGTGATGGTGGTAGTATTAGTGGTAGTGATGTTGGTGATTGATATGATGGCAATAGTAGTGAGGTGTGGTGGTTATGGTGGTGGTAAAAGTGGTAGTGGGTGATAGTGTTGACATTCTTCCTCTTGTTTTTCGATGGGAAGGACCCTGGGCGATTATACATGACATGAACAACGCCTTCGCTAAGAAGCGACCATCGGCCGTCCATCGGCCGTTGCCTTGCGCATTAGACGATGGCGCTTCAGAAGTTCTTAGATGTATAATTAATTATTGCTATTACTGCTAAATTGATTGTAATCGGTAAGTTAAACGGTCCGGACATCAACCTAAAGTGATTTAAATTGAGGCAGCTGGTCTGTATTTTGTAAACCTAGGTCGGTTGGATGTGTTGTGTTAAACCTAGGTCGGTTGGATGTGTTTTGTTAAACCTAGGTCGGCTGGATGTGCTATTTTAAACGTAGGTCGGTTGGTTGTGTTGTGTTAAACATCGGTCGGTTGGATGTGTTTTATTAAATGTAGGTCGGTTGGATATGGTTGTATGTGCTACTGGAACGGGAGGAACGGTCACTGGCATCGCCCGTATGATCAAAGAGAAATGCCCCGATTGCAAGTTAACTAATAATAATAATCGGTTGGGTGTGTTTTATTAAACCTAGGTCGGTTGGATATGGTTGTATGTGCTACTGGAACGGGAGGAACAATCACTGGCATCGCCCGAAAGATCAAAGAAAAATGCCCCGATGAAGGTATACATTAATAATAATAATATTCATAATTCAAACTGACAAACCTCAGTATGATTACATTCAAGTATAACAACAAGTTGATAGAGTCGATTTTATAACTGTATGGCAGCCTGTTAGGCGCCCATCCGTCCTACTGCTGCTCATTTTACCATCGCTCCGCCTCAAAGGAGTGGAAGGCTGAGTCAGTCGGATGGGGCGTGCAGGTATCGAACCCGCGTCCTACTGTCCTTCATGCCTGTGTATTACCATTCAAACATCACCCCGCCCGCCTCTCTCTCTCTCTCTCTCTCTCTCTCTCTCTCTCTCTCTCTCTCTCTCTCTCTCTCTCTGTCTCTCTGCCTCTCTCTGTTTATGTATCTCTCTCTTGTCTCTCTGTCTCTCCCTGTTTCTCTTTCTCTCTCTCTACCTCTGTTTCTCTGCCTCTCTCTGTGTATCTATATATATATATATATATATATATATATATCTATATATATATATATATATCTTAACAGATCAAAGAGGAGCACCACCTTATAGATCATTTGGGTTGATCGATCTCTAGGTTAGCAAATTCAGAATTTTAAAATGCAATCCCTATGACATATTACTATAAATTTGGCTGTTTGTCTCACTGTGGTCTTTTTTTAATTGGATCCATTCTGTCATCCGTGTTCTTTTGGAACTGTTCAGGTGGTTGGAGTTGATCCTTACGGATCCATTCTGGCTGAACCTGCGGAACTGAACCGAACGAATCAGTCGTACTACGAAGTCGAAGGAGTTGGATTCGACTTCATTCCAACCGTACTTGACCGATCCGTAAGTGGCAGATCGCATTTCCTCTTCCCGCTCTTCCTACTCCTCCTGCTCCTGCTTCTCCTCCTACTTCCTTTCCTCTTCCTTTTCCTCGACCTCTTCCTCTTCCTTTTCCTCTTCTTCTTCTTTCTCTTCTTCCTTTTTTCCTCTTCTTCCTCTTCCCCTCCTCTCTTCCTCCTCTGTTCCAGGTTCCTCTTCCTCTTCCATCCTCTGAGCAGAGACTGATCTGTGATGTAATCAGAGTCTGCCCGTTGCTTGGTAGACTCCATTAGAATTGCCTTCACAGTACTTGGCTTCTAATTTCCATAGATGGTATGAAGTAGGCGCTACATGAATTGCCATCTGTGGACCATTCAAAGTGGACTTCTCAATATGGAGTCGACCCCAGAACCATCGTCTTCTTCTTCTCGTCTTTCACTATTTGTGTTGTCTTTTATTGGACTCTGTTTTGTGATGTTCGCAGGTGGTTGATAGGTGGTACAAATGTTCCGATAAGCCTTCGTTCCAGATGGCCAAGCGTCTCATCCGAGAAGAAGGCCTGCTCTGCGGTAAGCACCACTCGTCCTCAAGGCCAGGAGGCATCCACGAGGATAATAACTATTAATTCTATTTATCGTCGATTATACCAGTTTTCCTGTAGCCTGAACTCACAACGATTCCTAGATGTTAGAGCGTTGAAGATTTAGTTAACCCACTGTGACGATGTAGAGAAGAGATGTTAGTTGCCTATAATAATTATAGGAAAGAATGCCTCAGGCTCTTTGCGGCACGTCAACTTGGGGCCCATATGGACATCTAGTGGAGCCGATATCACCTGAACAGATGGTACCAGTGCTTTTTCCATGTTAATTGTTGTAATGCTCCATACTTCTTAACAGGTGGCAGCAGTAATTGTACCATGTTAATTGTTGTATTGTTCGATATGTGTGAACAGGTGGTAGCAGTGGTTCTGCCATGTATTGCGCAATACAGGCAGCCAAGGATTTCGGTCTGAAGGAGGGACAGAGACTCGTTGTTCTTCTACCAGACTCCATTCGAAACTACATGTGAGTTGATTGACATTTCTATTGTCTTAGACGAGACAAAGCTTCTCAAGACATTCAGATGTATGTATGTATGTATGTATGTATGTATATATGTATGTATTCTATGTATGCATCTTGACTTTTATATAGCGCCTTTAAGTTGTAGCTCCATATATAGTTTTAATTTTCGTCTAAATCGATCCCGACTGTTTAATTGATCTTGTAGGACTAAATTTGTGAGTGAAGATTGGATGCGTGCCAGATCTTTTCTGGACGAAGATGAAAACACGTCTACCACTCGACCATGGTAAGTTCTACCACTTTACCATATGTAAGAAAAACTAAGAATACTAAAGTGGGTAATATTGGGTCTTGTATACGAACTCTACAGCACAGACAGATTCGCAGTTGACTGTTTTACCTTTGACCTTCTGAAGCGAAAATAAACAACGTTGTGATCCATGACTTGTTTGAGTGATTGATTTTGTGATTGATTTTGTGATTGATTGCTTCTATTTATATCTGGTTTTAATTCTGTGTAGCCTATATATAAAGGACTATATTAGGCCTATAGATCACGCTTCTTCTTATGAAAAGTTTCTACACAGCCCCATCATGCCCCATGCTTATTTAGGGGATGGTTTTAAGGTTCTCCCCTCCCCAAAAAAAATGTATTACTGTTATTAAAAACTAAAAATGTGGAAAATACATTTCCTATGGAAATCCCCAAAACTTAAAACCCCTCCGAAAATCTTTCCTGGCTACGCCCATGCATCATTACCTGACCTCTTGACCTTTGTAGTGAGTGTGTATTGAAACTATGCAGGTGGTGGAACAGACGAGTTAGAGACGTTCTACGCTTGAAGTCCAGTTCTAATCCTCCGGTTACGGTCGGGAGATCGTCCACCGTTCGAACTGTTCTGAAGGTCATGACCTCAGAGAAGGTCGAACAAATTCCGGTCGTTGATGATCAGTCGGAGTTAGTAGAACAACCTTTTATCTATCTAATCTAATCTAATCAACTCCAATCCACTAATCTAATCTAATCTAATGCGATCTAATTTTACAGCTTATATAGCGCTAGATAAACTTCATACTCCAAACTATAGAGGTCATTCAAAGGTCATTATCCCTAAGTCATCGACTAATTTTAATCGGAGGTAGGAGTCCAAGATCTAAACATTGGTCTGTTGTCGTTGTCGTTGTTGTCTGAACTGGTTTCATCCATCTATGAATCCTTGGATGATTTTGACCTTGAACTGACCCTGACCCTATCTATCCTCTGTCGATTTTGTCTTGACATCATGAGAGCCTGTGACGTATAAGCTAGTAGTTCCAGTGACTTGGCTTTTTGTCTGGGCGCTACAGAAATAATCTGGAGGGATAACGATGGAAGGGTAAACAGGGTGTTTTGTTTTATTTGCGTCCCTTTAGGTCCCTGGTAGGGGTCGTCTGTTCGGCTGACCTTCTGTCTGGACTGACGAACGGAAGATACGACTCCACAACCACCTTACAACAGATGAGCGCCTCCTGCCAACAGTTCAAAAAGGTTCAACTCTATTATACTACTTAGTATCATAGTGCATATATATATGCACTTATAGTATTATAGTGCGCATATATATATAATATATATATATATATGCACTATAATGCAAATTTACTGGAATTCTGTTTAATCTACACAATTATATGAGACAATAGTCAGTAATCAGCAGGCTGTTCCATCAAAGGTAGACCCCTACCTCGTACACGAAAGCCCAACTTTTGAGCGACTTATCGATATTCACAACCTGGTCATCTGTTGCATTTATGTAGCTGTAGTACACATAGAGTTACTTGTGGGGTGCGGTGGTGTAGGGGTATGTTCGGTGCCTTGCAGCCGGAGGGTTGCATGTTCGAATCCACCTCAAGCTGCCGCGTAGGGACCCTGGGCAAGTCCTTCACTCGCAATTGCTCATGCGCTTCGGCGTGAAACTGCGATTCAGTGTCCGAGTAGAAATCTTGAAGGGGCGCTATAACAAGTACATACATACATACTCTGTGTGTTGATTCTGTGTGTGCAGGAGGAGGAGGTGACAGTGCAGTGGCTGGTCTCATCTGTCGCCTCGACCTCGTCAGCTTCATCGCAGGAACCGATCGCAAGATGATCATCAACGGTGAACAATGACCACCTCATCAATTCACTGATTCCTCCCGCAGATAATTTGATGTCATCAAGACTGTCTGTCTTTCGTAGATAGATGCGGGACTATATTGATTGAACACAGTACACTAAGGTGTGGTTGACAATTGGTATAAGAGATAATCTCACTTACTTACTTGATGCGAAAAACGTTTATTGTCAGGATGCTATATATATACGTTTTAACTGTGTTTTAAGATGTCTGTACACCAAAGTGCGATTAGCAATTGGTTAAAAAAGAATATAGCCTACTTACTAATTTACTTTACTTCGGCTTAATCATCCATTCACCCGTCGACTTAATCACTAATTAACTCGTCAATTCCTTCTGCTCCCCTTAGAAACAGTGACCAATATCTTAAGATCGTTGGTACGATCTTCGCTTCTACAATCTACACACAAGGACGAATTCCGTTCAGATCGACCGAAGAAGCCAATTGAGAAAACGTTGTCTAAGTTCTCATATAATTATCCGATGCATTAATTAAGTGTAGAACTGATTTCAACGATTCTTTCGCCTTATAACAGGCCTTGAAATGTTTGTACGATCATTAATTACTATTACCAGTTACTAAATGTCTTCATTGTTTTGGTTGGGGGGGGTGTGTGAAATTTGGTTTTCATTTGTGCGTGAACGGTCACCTCAGGGCTCAAGACAGCGATCATATCTGTCAGCCTGCAAATCTCGTCATTGTTGGTTATTTATTATTACGTATTCATTAATTTAAGCGCCACTATCTAATGACCTAGCTGCATCAATCGACGAGTAATTGTGAGTGAAGGACTTGCTCGAGGTTCCTACACAGTAACCGTCTTCTCAGAGGAGGAGGAGGATCGAACCCGTATTCTACAAGTGGGAAGGCGAGCACTCTAACCAATCGGCCAACGTGTCCCACAGTTGGCTAATTAGTAAAAAATTCCTAATTTAGCGGTAGCCTACAAAGTGGCGAAAAACAGCATGAAACGTAAACGACAACAAAGACCAACTGAAACAAAACAACTGATTAGAGTGAGGAAGTGGTTCCCAAACTTTTCAGCATCACGGACCGGCAAGAATTAACTTTCAGTGTCACGGACCGGCAGAAATAATTACAACTGCAGAAGGACCAGTGCCCAATTTATTAATTAATTCTCTCTTTTTCGCTTTCGATCATCTAAATTCCTCAAATATGTATTAAATTGATTTAAGTGCATGTTTAGCCAATTCTATGACTCTATTGGCGTTTAAATGCTATAGCCTAAATGTGTTTTTGTTATGACTTTTAAAAATATAATAAACTTAGTCATTTCTTGATTCCGAGACAATTTGATCAGTTCTTGACTCACTCTGCGGATCGGAAACTTGGGGCTCGCGGACCGGCACTGGTCGGTCCGCGGACCACCTGAAACGGAAGCACTGGATCAGACAACAGTTGCTTAAAGAACAAAAACAACAACTTTGACCTTCGACCTTTTGTATATTTACACAACAAATTCCACGAATTTAAACGTTTCGACCCCAACTTATTACGATCAGCACATCCAACATAATGTAACGTAATTGAACATTTATATAGCGCCCCTTCAGGATACCTACTCAGAGGCGCTCTCTGCGTTAACCTATAAACCTATACACACATGCAAATGCCTATATATACATATAGAACGTGAAATCCTCAATATTAGGCGAACAACAATCGTCCTTTATTGACAATAGAAGCAACCCTATTATAGTCTTTGTTCGTAGATGTTAGAGTAAACAGTAACCTATACACAGCGCCCGAGTCATTCAATAGAATAATAACACCTGCGTTGTTAATCCAAGCAGAGGCAATGAGTTCCTTTCAAACAGATGTCTGTTCATCAATTAAACCCTGCTAAAGTAAATATGATCGGCTGCACTATAGCCAGAATCTACCTGAAGACCACAAGTGCAACCTTTGCCCACTCTGACTAAATTACACCACAATAGAAAAGAACAGAACAGTAGACCCTCAACCTAATTCAGGAGGCAGTCATGAGCATGAAGTATGGGCAACTTCATTTTCTTAGCCTCGGCATATGAGGGTGGGTGACCACTGACCAGTCCTCTTCCTCGCCATCTCATCTTCCAACCGACCGTCTATGGTCAGTGTATTCACTATAGAGTCGAGTTGGTTAGGGGGTGCAGGGTGCAGGTGGAGCAGAAATCTTGAACTAAATCTTTTCCCTGGCTGGGATTGAACCTCTGACCTAACAAATCGACAATCCCGCACGCTAACCACTATAAACCCATCATAAACGAAAATTGTTCTTTGCACATTTTACGATTACGAAAGACATCCTTTGGTACATGGTGTTAATTCTTCGTTAGTCTACACCGTAAACACAGCGTTGGTTTTAGGCAAAACATGTCAAAAAAATCAAAACACGTTCAAGAAAATCATGGAAAAGATTTCAAATATTTGGAATGAGAAACAATGGCTGAGTTTTGCCAAAAACCTGCAATCACTGCGGACGACGAAACACGCGAATTTGATCGATGCGCATCGATTGAAAACGAAATCAATCACTGGTACAACAACGGAACTGATAAATAACAAGACAACACAGCAGCAACTGTTGCAACAACAGGTGCAACTGTTGCAACAGTTGCAAAAGCCTTTGGTGCTTTGATTCTACGCTGAGGCAAGTGACACAAACGTTAACGTTTCAAACAAAATCTGGTCCTAGAATTCTTTTACCACTCTATAACTAATAAGTACTTAGTACATTTTATACATTTAATATATGACACATGCATACATATACATATAAAACATAATTTATATATATATAATTATATACACAAATAATCATTCATATATTCATATGCATGCTCATATATCTACACAGTATAGATTGCATATACACAATGGCATGTATAATTTGTTTATTTTTATGCACATACACAAACAAAAATATATACCAGCATAAGCATATATATATATATGCAATAAACTTATATCACATATATATATTACCTGATAAATTAGTTGGCTAATTAATCTCTTGTTCCCACCATATAGAACCGTTATAGTTCGTCAGTTACAGAGGTCATGAACCCGCGACCTAACCCTATACCTGTTCCGGCGAGTCGAGGTTGTTCTGTCTAAGGAAGTCGTGCAGGAGTCGCGTGACGGTCGTCAGAGCCATGTCATGGTCCTCCATGTCATGCATGAGTGACGTCAGGAATGACGGATGATTGACGTGACTCTCGTCCAATGAAAAACAGCGAATGAACTCCGTCCGTGATGGAACCGCCCTCACCGCCATCTGAACAAGTACGTAAGAAGTGAGAAGTTTTGTTACCACACCGTAAAAGAATATGATAATTTATAAAAAGTTCATAGGTTTGTAAAACCTTCTATTTCCGCCTTGCAGTAGGTTTGCTGTCATCCTGCAAAGCTAATAGATTTAGATTTGAACAAAAATTTACATCATTATTATTATTATTTCTTGCATTTATTAGGTGCCAGTTACTAAACACCATCAGAAGGCACTCACCAAATTATTGTGCATGAAGGACACAGAGAGAGAGAGTGAGACAGAGACAGAAAGACAGACAGACAAAAAAGAGACAGACAGGCCAAGAGAGACAGACAGACAGACAGACAAAAAAGAGACAGACAGGCTGAGAGAGACAGACAGAGACAGAAAGACAGACAGACAAAAAAGAGACAGAAACAGGGCGAGAGAGAGACAGACAGACAGAGATAGGGGGAGAGAGATAGTTGAGCTAGTGGCTTACCGCAAACGCCCCTCGTAGAACCCATCCGTGATAGTCGCTGAGTGTTTTCGTGTAGGCTGCGTTGACGACAGCCACCATGTCATCCAAAGGAAACAGAAATCCCTGAATGACTTCATGGATGAACTCAAGCGCTCTGAAACAAAACCCATTCAACACTCACCACACAACGAACACACTTCTTTTCCAATCTCACGTCAAAATACTCACTGCAAAGTACTTCCCCGACTTCAGGATTCCCTTACCTATTCCTTCACCTATTCCATTACCTATTCGATCACCCGTTCCATCACCTATTCAATCACATATTCCATTCAAACTGTGGCTATACGTTACTGCTAATCCAGAGCCATTTGTGGCTAAACGTTACCTGTTAAGCCAGAGAATGGCCGAAGTGGCCGATGTGGCCAGGTGACTTTGTCGTGAATGCATTTCAGAGACGATCATTTTCTGCAGTGAAACGTAGACTTCGGGCGAAATTAAATACTTCTGGTGAATTCTCTGTTAGATCAAAAACAACGAAACGCGTAAGAAAGAATATTAAAAACAGCGTAGAGACAGGGATACTCAAAGTCAACTGGAACTCACTAAAAGGGATCTTGAATCGGAGGCAAAATCTCAACTACTTGTTTATTTATTGATAAAAAGCACTTGTTAGGCTTGTAATGCCAGTAAATCTGTCTCTAAGATGTAGATGCACATTGCCAAGTGGCAAGTGATTTAAATGATAGATAGTTGGCTAACCCTAAACACTTTTGTCACAGAGACAACATACGAGCAGCATTGAAGCCAAATTCTGAAGCAAATTCAAAATCAGATAGATTTTTATTACATTTTCTAACTCTCACTAAGTGAGCAAGTCATTTAGAGTGAGCTTATGTCGTCTGTTCCTACCTTAATGTTGCTCGCAATGTCCAATCTCGCTGGAGCAAAGGCCGTCTGATGCAGTTTGTCTGAAACATTCACAACCAACTATCGTTGTTACATCGGCATCCACTCAAAATTTTCAAAAAACATTCCTACAGCCTACTAACAACCCGATGTCAGTAACTCACCGACACTACGCATTGAATGTCGAGATATTCACAAGCGTCCAATGAGGGAACAGGATGTAATTATTATTATTATGCATTTATCAAGCAAAAATGACCAAGCATCAGCTGATACCACTGTGCACTTGTGAAGGACTTGCCCTACACAGTGAACCGCTTTAGGGAAAGAGGCTAAAATCGGTACACTCTGTGTTACGAGGAGATCATTGTAAACAATTGGCAACCATGTCCTACAGTTTACAATCTTATCATCATTACAAACCTTTCAAGAAATCACTATTATTATTAATATCATTATCACTATTCAATTATACTATTTATTATTATTAATATTCTTTATTATCACGATTTACTGATTATCATGTCATTATTACTAATAATTATTATAATCACTATTGTTTCTATTATTTATCATCATAATCATCATCATCATCATCATCATCATCCGCAGCTCACACGTGATTGGCTGATGCTTTATTGTTATTATTCAAATATCATTGTTCTTGTTAAACAGTAATCGTGAAATTCTAACCAAATATCGGGAGGATTGAGCGACAGGCGTCCAGAAATGGAACGGTTGGAATTTCAAGGTCACTTGTCAAGCGAATGTCGATAAAACTAGAAAATGAAACCAATGCCACATGTTACTTCAAATTGCTAAAGAGGAATATTATCAGACGGATGTTGAAAAACAGCCTCCAAGTGATTTTTAATCACTTCCAGGCTGTTTATCCAAATCATCAACATCATTTAGACCAGGGGTCTCCAAAGTTTTCCAGCGGGGGGCCACATTGCTGACTTTCTAAAGCTCCACGGGCCAAAACTCTGAAGAAAATAATTTCTCTGTGCGCAGCTGTCCAGTGAATTGTGAGTAATGCGATGAATGCTTGGATTCATAATGTCTCCGAATATTGTACTCTTTAAGCACTGCAATGGTGTCATTGCATATCAGGCACAGTGCCTTACAAACAGCGACATGGATTTTGGCAATATGCATGTCAGAGTACAGCGGCGTTAAAATTTTCAATTTTCAAATTTAGTTTGTTTCTTCAAGGAGAGTTCCGCGGGCCAGATTAAAGGCTTTAGCGGGCCGGATGTGGCCCCGCGAGCCGTACTTTGGAGACCCCTGATTTAGACTGTAAATACCTAAGAAAGCACCACAACACATTGCTGTGCTCAGCTGGCTGTGGAGATGTGCTGTGCTCTGAGCAACCGTACATCGACTCAAGCCAATCACGTCTTGCCACTTGGCAACGCTCAGTGCCAACATCCTTAGCACAGCATACTCTTTTACTATATTTAATCAGTGACCTCGAAATACAGCAAAGACGTGAAAAATCATGCCTGGGAAAACCCAAGGCAAAGCCAGGTGAAAACGCTAGTACTAATTATAATAGCAATAATAATAATAATAATATTAATAATAATAGTGTCCAGAGTTGAGATAGAAACCTTGCATCTATCTTGGAGAAGAAAGTCTGGAGTCGTATATCCGGGAGTGGGGGTGATGAGCTGTCTTTGATCATTGGCTCGTGATCATCGAGATCTTGATCGACGTCCGATCGACCGTTGTGTTCCAGGTACGTCACAGGCACTTCCTTGTGGTGCAGCGGATGAGAACCGGAAGCCAGTGCAGAGGTCGGAGGCGAAGTGTTGTCCGTCTCGGAGCTTTCAGACGTCGTCCGTGACATGCCCTTCTTCTGCGATCCACCCAAGTAGCGAGTACTTGGCAAGTACCTGACACAGAAAGAGCATCAGCCAATCCTCACCTATGAGCTGCGGATGATGGTGATGACGCTAGTGGCGACTACAGTGCAAGTTTAAGAACAGCACCAATGACGTTCTGAGGGCATCATTATTATGCACTTATCAAGAGCCACTATTTGATGACCAAGCATCAATCGATGGCATTGAACAATTGTAAGTGAAGGACTTACTCAAGGTCCTATATAGTAACCGTAGTCTCAGGAGAGGAGGGGTTTGAACCTGTACTCTCCACGTTGAGTCTGTTAATTTAGGCTTTAAAATATCTCATCTTTTAATCAATTTCTCTTCAACTGGTATTAGGAAATCCTCTCTTTTAATCTGCCTGCAAGTTCAACCGAGCATACCACCTGAGACTTTCAAATCTTAAATTAAAACCTTCCTTCTCAAAACTTCTCTTCTCACAGCTTCTTACACCACGTCTTGCATTTTGTCAAAATAAAAACAATGGGTATATATTTTTATATTAATAAATATATTTGTTAAAGCGCCACTCATTACAATGATTTACCAGGATTTCTTCTTAATTAGGATATGGTTAGGTTAAAAGCCGGCAGAAGCACTGTGCAAGGTTAACTGAACAGTAGAAGCCAAAGCAAATTATTTCCCGTTCTGTAGATTTATGAATAATTATAGTTCACAGTCATTGCTCTTAAGAAGACGTGGTCTATTCGATATCCTTAGCAATTAATTTTATCAATTAATTGGCAATTAATTGCCAACATGAGGTATAGTAACTTAGTAAGTTAATTACTAGTCATTCAATAATTCCAGGCGTCACTGCAACTAAGAATGCGTCAACAGGTGGTCGGTATTAACACTATAGCACAAGAAAGAACTTTGAAGATCTGTTGGGCAGCCTTCTTCTACTGGTCATATTTGCCATAGGCTGCCATTGCTGATGCCGGTAGCAGCCCAAATCAGATAAAAATAACCCAGTTCAAAAGTCAGTTGAGAGGCTTCTTTAATTCGGGTTAAAATGCAGAAAACATGGCATCTACATGGGCTTATCATAGTGTTAAAAAGAAGGCCCAAAACACAAGAAACTTTGATGTCAGTCTAGCAAGCTCCAGCAAAAAACACCCGAGAACCCAGTTCTTCTCAATTTCAACCTAGTGTTGCTTATCGAAAGGAAAATTAAACGTAATCACAAACTGTAAATTTCCAAAGCACCACTTGAAAGCTAAGCACAGGGCACCAGCTTATCCACAAGCGCTGTGTCAAGTCAGAGGGGTTGTCACTGGTCTAAGCATGCAGTTTACCGGAATGAGAGAACCTTAAGCGATGATATACGACATACCTAGAGACCTTTCCGTTTCCAAAAGAACACTGGGTCTGACTGTAGAGTCGCTTTTGGTAACTGCATGATACAAGTCAACGCAGCCATTTAGAAAGACCCTTTGCTCAACAACATTTAAACTTTTCTCTTAAGAATCTGAGGAAAGGTTTCAGTGTGATACTGAAATAATTCAAATGCTCTTTGGGAAAGTTGCAACGACTTAAGAGGTTGAGAAATCCACATATCCAGTTCAACTAACGCAAGTGCCAGACACAGACTAGACTCACATGACAGACAATCATTAATCAGTAGCTTCTATAGCACCATTGTCTAATACATAAAGCATCAACCAATGGAGCATCAAAACCTAGGCGCAACTGCGTCAACATCCAGAAGATCAGTCCAGAGACAGACAGACAGACAGAGGCAGACAGACACATACACATACACAGAGAGAGACAGATAAACAGACAAATACAGCCACACAGACAGAGACAGACAGACAGAGACAGACAGACAAAGACAGACAGACAGAGACAGACAGACAGAGACAGACAGACAGAGAGACAGACAGAGAAAGCCTATGGGAAATACGGAATTTGAAAAATACAACATCTCAAGTAGAAGACTTGTAAAGATTGCATTGAAGGCACCGCTTAACATTTTAGCAAGGTATTGTATTGTATTGTATTGTATTGTATTGTATTTAAGCATTTGTAAAGCGCCTCTCACAGGGTGAATCGTTCAGAAGCGCTCCCAGTGCGCAAGGCCCCGAGAAAAGAAGCAGGTTTTGAGAAAAGTGAAGGAAGAAGAGAGAGACTGCTAGATAGAATTGTAGAGCGAACAGAAGGAGAAAGCGTAGTAAAAGTGTAGTAAAGTGACCAACTGTGGAAAACCAATTCAGCTCATCATCGTTCAAGTGTTAAACTGAAGCTAATGTCATAGATCAGTTCTAGACAGCAGCCAGTCCTTAGGTGAGGCACTCAACAGACAGACTTTACAGCAACGGTCATGATTTATAACTACCTGATTACAACCACAAATAAATACATATCTGGTATTTACCTATACATGAAGCTGGCCTAGATTAATCAGAGCTCACACGCACACGAACACACACATACACACAGATGGATATCAGCCTCCTCAGAGTGTAACCACTTACACATACCACTCACATAAGAGATGCCCTTGACCTTGCAATGACAGCACACTAGAAATATGAATGCCTGAAGAGGAATGATTAATCACCATAATAAAATCAACTGATTAGGAAATAAATAAATGTTCTTAAAGCTTCCAGCTAATCTAATCGTTAACGCAGACCTTAGCAAACTCATGATATTACTACGCAGCAGTTTCAGATTTAAGATCTAATCTCGTTTTCCTAACGTCATGCATCGACCACATGACCTGAAGTCATGGTCAAGTTATCATGACCTCATGACCATAACCTCTTCCTGCTTGTGACCTCATGGGGTTTCAGTGGCGTCCAACCCCACTCCTCCACCTAGAATGGGTGAACAAACCCCCACTCTCGGCTGACATACATATAAGAGATTCAGAAGTCACTCAGAACTAACTCTACTCGTACTCTGGTAGTGCCAGTCCCGAGCCTGGGGAAAGGGGAGGGTGACGCTAATAATAAATGTTATGAAACAGTGTCCTTAAACAGCAACTAATCACTCAGAACTGTAACATTAAACCCCCCATCCCTGGCAACCTTGGGAGACCGTGCTCTCTCTCTCTCCCCACCCTCCCCATCCACCACTGGTGCAGGGGGTCTCTCCCAAAGAGCGGAGTACCGTGGCGACGTACCTGTCGGCAGATGTTGATCTTTGGATTGAGTTAACTGGCCACGGAATAGCCTGAAAATCAATCGAATACAAACAGCAAACCTCAATAAGGACTGAAGCATTTGCAAAGGGTAAAGGTCAATCGTCACAAAAGACAGAGCAGCACTCTCATGGAGATATATCTACTCAGTGCTTTTGATATATACAGTATTTACATACTCTGCATACATAGAAATTACTAACTGCAAAATGTACATATATACAAGTGCAAGTATGCATAGATACATACATACATACACAATAATACCTACATACATAAATGTACGAACACATACATTCATAAATTCATAATTGACCCGATTATCTTGGTTTTGGTACACCATTAGTTGGTGCTCTGTGTATTAGACACCGGCACAATAGAAGTTCACTAATTAACAATAATAAATAAATAACACGCATAAATTACAGGTCGTAAATGCCATCGTAAACATAATCGAAGATGCATAAACCAGCTAACACCGTTTGTAAATACACGCATGTACGACCTCTTCAAGCGAAACTTCACAGCCACTTAAAAGTAAAGATTAACAACACTTGTTTTGGCAGAAGAAGAAACAAGCAACAAAGAAATTCCACTGACTTTTGATTTCAAAGAGCGAGGAGTGGCATTGGAGTGCGTTGGACTGAGCCCACCACTGGAATTCATGAGCGCATACTCCGCCTGACCAGTGGCAAAGGTAGCGTCGATGTTGGCATGCGCCAGTCGCAGACATTCCTCCAGAGTACTAATGAACGTATCACATGTGGCGCTCAACAAAGACGTCGACTCATTCAGTCGCTACACAACAAGGAATAAAACAAAACACTTGTTGTTAACCTGTAACACTTGGAAACTGTAGCAACACAACAAAGATAAAGACATTTAGTGGTAAACCGCAATCATAGTAATTGTCCCTGTGTAACTGTAAAGTTTTCATATGGAATATTCTGAACATTCCAATGCAATATAACACATTTAATGTCAAAAGTTTCGTGATGATAGTGCTTAATTTCTTATTTATTTATTCAAAAGGTGCTTATTAAGTGCCACCACTATCTAATGACCACCATCAAGGCTAGAGATTAGATTGACATAGGTCAAAGATTATATGACAGTAAGACAGAGATTAGCAAAGGTCAAAGATTAGATTAGCATAAATCAAACATTAGTTTAGCATTGGCCAAAGATTAGATTAGGTCGGAGATTAGATTGGCACAGATCAGAG
This sequence comes from Aporrectodea caliginosa, assembly GCA_020284085.1. Taxonomy (NCBI): domain Eukaryota; kingdom Metazoa; phylum Annelida; class Clitellata; order Crassiclitellata; family Lumbricidae; genus Aporrectodea; species Aporrectodea caliginosa. Next base: position 478,581 of record JACEVL010000132.1, on the reverse strand, counting down.
ATTAGATTAGCATAGGTAGAAATTAGATGGGCATAGGTCAGAGATTACACTGGAATAATTCAGAGATTCGATTAGCAATTATATCAGCATAGGTTGGAGATTAGATTAGCATAGTTTAAAGATTAGATTGACAGATGTCAATCAAAAGGTGAGAAAGTGAAAAAAGAACCTCGATGTCTGGCGTGTCTTTGTCTTGAACTGCACACTTTACGCTGTGAACTTGTTGCATCAGAAGGTCACAATAGAGACGCAGTTCCGACTTCTTCGCCTTCAAAGGCATTTCAGGCAACTCGTCTGAAACGCAAACAAACAAAATTATCCTCTGCTCTCACCTGCAAACTCCAACAGTAATTATTATTAATTAGTATCAACTTGTAGCTTCTACAGCATCGGAGTCTTATGCACGTGACATCAATAGATGGCACACCAAAACCAAAACCATAATCAGGTCACAACATCCAGAAGATCAGTTCACTAAGAGAAATAGGAGTCTATGGTGGGAGAAGCAGTTTCAAAGAGGCGAACAGTCTTATAAATTGAAACTGCATATCCAGAAGAACTAGCCTCCCAGTGCACAAGGCACGACACAAATGATGTGACTTAGGAACTTGCCCTGAGTGGGACACATAGAAAAAAGGAGTTTTGGATTTGCAAAGGTTTGATAATGTGGAAACAAGGTTGCCGGTCGGAATGTGAGCTTACTGTCCAGGGTTACCCCAAGTGTTTGACAGTATCTTTTGACAGTATCTGATAGCAGAGCCTGTGAGAAGACTCTTGAAAGCTGCTGCTGCTGTTACTGAAGAGACCTGATAAATACCTAGAGCAGCATTGGCAGCAGTGGGTGATGATGGCAGAGGCAGGCAGTTGTTGCTGAGGCAGGCCTTCGATGATCCAAGCGCCACCAGCCACTGCTGGCGCTCCTGTGCAGTGGCCGCTTTCACGTAGAAGTGCGCTTCCCCCGGAATGATCAAATCCAGACGCGTCGCATCATTCGGATGAACTGAAACCAAATTTCATCACAACATAACATGCAGAAGAAGAAGAGCAGTTCCTTATGCTATCCCTGAGGAAGCCATGGCTATGAAGTGTTAGCGACTTCATTTCCTTAGCCACTATGAAGCACCCTTTTGTGACATAAACCAAACATGTTTTGCACAGCAGCCTCCGTCAGCCACACTCAGAAATGGCTGAACAATTCCTATTGATCATCAGCATTCATCATTCACCTTTCATCGTTTTCTCTTTGAAGGTGCTATATAAATGTTCGATTGCAGTTGACAACATCAGATTCGGAAACAATTATCTCGTGAAGCACATGACAGAAACACATTTTAATTAATTAAGTTAATACTAATATCATCTATAAATTTCTATGACACTGATTAATAACGATAACAATAACAGTAATAATAATGAATGGTGGCTTCATCGTGACAATGGACGCTGGAATAGTGACGTACCTAGGACATCACAGACGGACATTTTGATGGAGCCTTTACAGCCGTTGATGACGTCATCTTGCGACCGATAGTACGACAGAATTCCTTGTTCGAGGACAAACCAACGCGGCTGCCAACCTACGCACAACAAAATCCAAGAGAAGATACAAAAAATCAACGACATTTCGAACCAAATGATAAAACCCAAATCTAACAACTAGGTCTGTTTCAAGAACTCAAAACGTAAGTACGAGTATTTGAGTACTAGCATTGTTTGTGCGCACAGTCCCACCGAAATATAAATCTGAGACATGGATAGTCAGCAGCGGAAGATGCAGTTAGATATCCAAGTGCTTGAAAGCCATGGAGAAATAGTGGGGTTTGAGCCATGCAAGTATCTAGGGCAGTTATTAGGGCTAAATAAAAGTTAAAGTCACTGTATAAGCACAAGCGCATATCAGAAACTTATTCTTACAAGTGATAACTTACAGCGTATTTAAGTCTTATTACACTGAGGAAAAGTCCATATTTGCAATCAATATCTGGAATTTTTATAGGACCATTTGAAGAAGGAATAAACTCTTGAAGTTACCTGGACAGACTGATGCTGCTGCAATTTAAAGACTACAGCTCTACTTCTTCTGCTCTGGCTTTCCTTCTAATGGATTACAACTGACTAATACCTTCACTTGAGATGAACAAAGACTTTGCAAAATTATATGCATTAAGATAATGGCGCTATAGACGTCATTTGATAAGACTTGATTTCTTGACAAATTTCCAAATGGCCCAACCAACAGAAAGTAGAGTATTAAAAACTAGAGTAGGCCCACCAAAACCAATACATTCTCAGTAAGTTTAAATTGATGTAGATGAGTGTGTGAGTGAAAGTGGAAATGATTAGATTGTTCACTGTGGACATTTTCTACCTGATGGCCCAGTAAATTTAATCCATACAAACACAAGCGACATCATTCCCTAATGATGTTTTGCCGATGTAGGTAAGCATGAGTCACTAACCACTGAAGTAGTTTGTCCACTTCCAAAGCATTCCCTCCATATTTGACATAGCAAAGATTCCGTCAGTCTGCAGTTAAACACAACAGACTACGCGTGTATATAACAATTATACAAATCGTTAATGCCATATTTGCCGAATACCTGATCGCTCTGCTAAATTAACCTTTGAAATCTAAATATTCTCCATAAATATGCAACGCCCTTCGAAACTGGGCAGCTAATTAACAACTATCCTGAATGCCAGTGCACATAAATTCACGGATTGGTACATATGTACTCATCGAATTAAACAAGTGCACACCAACTGCTGGCGATGGTCGGCTGACTCAGTTCTTCGTCTAAACGAACCCAAATTCAGTCGCAAATGCTTTGACAACCGATAAAAACACCCAAATTACTCTTAGAATTACAGACTGTTGCGTAAGGTTTGAACGGATTGCTGAACTGAATCAGCAGAAGGCTGTATTTCTGGAAAGAGGGAAGGGTACGTGAGAGGAGGTGGGTGGATCGAGGAGTACCCACCCGTCCTTAGATCTAAGGCAGCAACAGATGACGACGACCGGCCACGACCACTACAACGCTTCTTTCGGGCGAATTCTCGACGTTTATCGCCTGTTTTGGCATTACGTTTCACGCTAAACGACCGCAAATGATGGGGAAAGTCTTCCGATGCGATTAGAAATCATTCGTTTTCGGCGTCAATCGTTCTTAATTGTTAATTAATTAATTGTTTGACGCGTAACACGAACTCAAAGGTAAACTTCCTGTTTAGCCAGGTTACTACGCGTCGTTGATTCTATCCGACCAGAAAACAATGTGATTACCCTAGAATCAAGCCAACGAAAGCTTCCCGTCGAAACTTTCTTCAACTTTCAAAAACATGAATAGCGACTTTAAAAAGACACAAGAGGCGCGTGGTGATTAAAATACACCTCCTTCATTCGCTAAATGAGAATAACCCTTCACCAGTTTCTACATAAATTCCCCAGAATTGTACGTGGTAGACCGTAGAGAGCACTGGAGCGCAAATATGACAGGACCTACTATAAAGAACTCCACCACAGCCCGTAATCTGACAGCGCAAGTCCGAAGCCTGGAGAAAGGAGGAGGAGGACGTAAATCGTCTTTATTTTGACACAGTGTCGTTAAGCAGCAACTAACCAAAATGAAAAGTTGTTTTTTTTGTTTTTTCGTTTTGTTTTTTTTTATTTATTTTTGTTTTTTTTTTTAGATTTTCCTATTTCGGATAATAAAACTTATAAAAATGGCATAATACCGTTCAAATTAATCAGATGCATATAGGCTAAATGAAATAAACTAGAACAGTATAGGACCGTAGAATAACATAAGCGAAGTTAATAAAGACCATACAACAATTGCCAAGAGAGTTGCAATGAAGAGACGTCGTTTTGGCATTTATAGCCTAATTTCAAATGTGTAAAAATAAACACAAAAAACCAAAATTTGAGGTTTTTTGTTTTTTCTATAAAAAAACGAAAAAACAAAAAACAAAAACCAAGCCTTTAACAGCCCTGCACTCAGCACATGATGAGCACGCTTGCCTCAATACAATACAATACAACACATCACAATAAGTAAGTAAGTAAGTAAGAATGTTCTTTATTAAACGCAAGCAAACGCTCAGCGCTTTACATACAAAGTCAGAAATAATTTATGTACACAGAAAACGATAATTAGAGGAAAATTAAGTCAACTACAAAACATATGTCTAACTGTACAACATCCTAGCTAAGAAGCCACGCCTGGTAAGGGAATCAAATCTAGGGAGAACACGGTTATGTGAGCGTGGGCGCAGGTCATGACCAGTGCAATACAACTGGGGCGCGGTGGTTTGGGGTATGTTCGGTGCCTTGCAGCTGGAGGGTTGCGGGTTCGAATCCACCTCAAAGTCGCCGCGTAATTTTACCCTGGGCAAGTCCTTCACTCGCAATTGCTCATGCGCTTCGGCGTGAAACTCCGATTCAGCGTCCGCGCAGTAGTCGGGAGCGCCTCTGAATCCCTATGGGGCGCTATAACAAGTGTTCAATTACAATTACAATTACAATGGTAATAAGGATGAAAAGCGTTTCCATAGCGGTACGCGTGTTGTCTACAGTGCAAAATGAAAGCGAAATGGCGACACTTAATATAATTTACAGTCAGACTGAACGAAAAAGGTCAAAAGTTGTGGCGATGAAAACATTTTTAATAGGTCCGCTGTTCTACAATTACCAATAAGTACGGTAATTTTAACATAGATGTGAGATACCTTTTAAGAAATACACTGTTTCCGGAAAATAACGGAAATTTCCGATCAAGAGTTTGATTTCTCATTCTGGACAAGGTCCAAATTATTAACTACCTTAGACGAGATATTCAGCATTTTATTGGAGGAATTTTATTGACTCGTGATTAATTAGCCGAAGCAAACAGACGGTATAAATAAATTTAAACGATCGTTTCTCCGATGTAATAATAATATAATAATAATATTTCAATTTATCTCAAATGTTCTGCTTGATATGCGCATATGAAATGTAACGTCTAAATATTGAAGAGCAAAGATATGTAGGCTATTATAATTATGCTTTTGTTTATCAATCCTGAAGAAACCGAACTATTCACAAAACACATTAGAAACGGAGTGCTCATAAAAACAGGTGTCCTTCCTCCTTCGCCACCAATAACAGTTTCGATCGACTCCCATTGGTCGACCTAAATACAAGGAAACACTGCAGGTCGTTGGGAAACACTGCCGAGCATCATCAGCCGTCGCCAGGTGTCGCTGGTCAGAGCTGGCCCTCCCATCAGAAACTACCGCCTCTGATGGATTGATGAATGAAAGGCTATTTTCTGTATAGTATTATTATGATTATACAAATGTCGATCATTCGCTGCTAAGTAAAGCTTCTTCTTATTGGCCGAATCGATATAAATCTTCCTGGTTGCAGACACAATAATTGATCAGCGAGGATATATATCCTGATGTAATCTAACGTGGAGTTTTTCGTCATTTTACGACCGTCGACTGTGCTCTTTTCTTCATAGTGATCTATCAATGGCCGCGCTGCCCTCTCACTACAATAGACGAATAAGACCGGTCTGCCTCGGGTTGTAAGTGCACATACGACCCTCCTCCGTTCTTACCCATCCCATCCTCACCCATCCCTCTTAGGCTGAGGCTGCATCCAATTGAAGAGGCTGCAGCGTTGTGTGATGACCATCATACCGGTTGGAGAGACAGCGAACTGGTAGCTGTGTGAAGAAGTTAGTCTCCATCGCATCACTTTCGACCTAACTTGGCGGCGGAGGCGATGACCCAAGTGACTACTACTCGTCAGGTGGTCGTCGACTACGTCCGCTACCGACTCCAGCAGAAGGGTCTTCGGTGGCCGAACGGTCCCGACTCCCCGGCGGGCCCCACGAGTCCCGGGCGCGTAGAGAGAACGATGAGGGCGCTCGGAGAGGAATTTCAGGCACGCTACACACAGGTCTTTGAGGAGATGTGTAAACAGCTGGATATTCGACCGACGAACGCCGAACAGACGTTTATTACGACGGTTAGCGAACTGTTTAGGGACGGAGTCAAGTGGGGAAGAATCGTGGCGCTCTTTGCCTTCTCTGGGTCACTGGCCGTCGAGTGTGTCCAAAAGGAAATGCCTCTCCTAGTAGACGAGGTCGTTGACTGGACTGAGAACTACGTCGACCAACATCTACACACGTGGATTCTACAGAATGGAAACTGGGTATGTATGGTCACGGTTTCTTAAAAGAGAAAAAAATATAATGGCTGTTTGGTGTGCTGTTGTGATGTCAGCTCTGCTGTAGCTGTTGTCATGTTGTTGTCTTGCTGTTCCTTGTTGTCCTCGATGTTGTCATGTGTCATCATGCTGTTGTTGTCATGTGTCATCACTTTCCTGACTGACAGTGCTTCTCATTTACTTTGCCACAGTTTCATTGTTGTTTTTACAGAATTTGTTGTTCTTGGTGTAGTAGTTGTTGTTGTTGTTGTCGTGTTCTGTTGTTTCCAGCATTAACCTCAGAATTAACAATTAAATGCAACAGTCCAGAACAACTGGAATATTTTATGAGAGTTTGCATTTTACTGTGTCTAGTCTTGTGTGTGCATACGTGTGCGTGTGTGTGTGTGCGCGCGTGTGTGTATATGTGTGTGTGTGTGCATGGATTGAAGCATTTAAGTAGGGATGTGTTTCTCAAGGTCTCGTACTTAGAGTTGACGTAAGAGATATGAACTGGGGAAAAACCGAATGCATTCATGATCCCGTGGTCTTTCAGAAAATGTATTTGGTAGTTTTCGTTGTAGACATCAGCTGATTTGAGTTCATATTTCAGCCATTATGAATGTGCTTGTGATTTGATCAGACTCAGTACTAAGAAAACCGTTAGAGCCTGATTGAGTTGCAGCAGTCTGAAGCAGTTTCGCTTTAACAAAGGAAAAGATTTAGTTTTGTGGGGGGGGAGGAGATGTGATGTTTCTTGATGGGAGGGATGATGAAACATTTGTAAAATGCGGAACAAACTAGTCTCAGTGGAACTGTGTTATATATTACGCTTATGGATTTCTGCTGCTTTTAAAGTCCTGAGTGGAATTTCTGTTGGAATTTCCATCCTTTGTTAAAGACCAATGGCCGTGTATTGTTGTTATGTTATTGGGACATTGTTGTGTTGTTGAGTCATGGTGTGTATGAATTGCTTGGTCTGGTTTTACGCATCACTTCTTGTTCTGCCTGTGTACCACTCGTTTATTTCTCACCAGTTTCCTTACTTACTGAACTCTTAGTGGGTGCTGTGCTGTTTCTTGTACGTTATCACCGGAGGTTTTTATTGTCTATTCTCTTTGTTGGTAAGTCGTGCAACCTGTAAGGAAAAGCTTTCCATCTTGGTGTTAGGATTGCAGACTGACAGATTGTTGATTGAAGCAGCACAAGGCTGTTTGAGATTACTCAAACAGTTGGCTGATTGATTGATTGATTAGTTGATTGATTGATTGAGTGGGTGATTGATTCATGGCTAGGTGGTTGTTTCATGGTTGATTCCGGCACTTGAGTTGTTTACAGACTCTGAGTCCTAGAACGGAAGGCACATCTGGCAGAGTTGTCGGCTCCATCATAAACCTACATAATTATCATCAGCCAAAGTTGACGACCGCCTTCAGCCTTCAGCTGAACCAGTTTCAACGACAGAGTAACTATGACGAATGTTGCAATGGACGTAGAAACTGCTTGAGGCAATCTATGGTCAAACCAATGATTAGTCGACGGAAGTTTTGCGTTTGATGTTGTGTAAGTGTATCCAACTTCTCTGCAGTCATTGTCTGATGGCGAATTGGCGGCAATCATTTTCCTCCGTTTCATTTTACTCGCTGCCACTGCCTCCCTCGTGGTGGCGGTGATGAATCAGATCGAATCAATGCAACTGCGCAGTAAGTGATTCAGTTCACGTTGTAGAAACTGCGTAGTTGTCTGGTTTTACCCTTTTGCTTTCAGTCGATTCGGGAAAGCGTTCAAAGTGAATAGCACGGATGGGGAATTTTTGGTTGCGTCAGGTTCTGCTGTTCTGCGCAGCATCGAACGTAGTCTATCGACTGCGCCGCAGACGCCTGCGTTGGACATTTGCATCATCATCAATCTGGATGAGGAGGAGGAACCATGGCGCCTCGTTTCTCCTCCATCTACGATCAGCCTCCTTCTCCTGCAGCAAGATGATCATGGCATTTCCATCGGAATCGGTCTTGATCTGTTATCGATCCGTCTTGGATCAATTGTTCTTATTGTCCATTTCTTCTGATCGTGATTGGATCGTGCTTTCTGGCTTGTCCACATATATATGGCTTACTAAAGTGATCTTATTGGATTCTATTGTTGCATCCAATCTGTGGCTTTTTATTTTGATTATCAACTGCACTGACTGGAATCTCAGATGCATTATTGTCTTTGGCTAAAGATAGAGCCGGCTGGCGGAATTTACTGGTGGAATTTGCTGGTATAAAAACTCTCAATAGAAATCCAGAAATTGAGGAAACAACCGTAACTGCTTATGCTACTTATGCACTTTAGGCGCAAGACGTAGCATTTAAACAATTCTGTTAGCCAAAATGCAGTATGCAAGTGGTCCACTAATAAAGAATATTATATTCTATTCTATCTGGTTATGTGGTTAAATGTGGAAGTAGGGTCGGTGACCTTACCAGCTGATTGGTTGAAACCATAGGATATAGGATAGTTAGATGCTGTATAACCATGCTGTGTCAAAAGAAAGATAATTAGCATTGCCCTCCTCCTTTATCCAGGCTTTGGACTGGTACTACCAGATTATATATGGGTCTTCATGGAACCATGTAATTATATATATATGTTAGATCTCTATGCAGAGCATGCCTATTCGTTGCACACAATATCTCGGTAGATGATCTAAGTGAAGCTTAATGGAATTTCCACCACTTGATCTCTGATATTCTTTTATGCACCACATTAATATTTACGTGAGGTGGATACGGTTACAGCATTCCGAGAGAGGAGCCAGATTCCTCCTCAGCCAAATGCTTTTTCCAGTTCCTATGAAACGAAATGGAGATTTCGGATGTTTTTCCATTGGTTTGCCGTCCTCCTCCTGCTGTTCCATCTGTTTGAAACTAGCTTCTTTTTTGTTCATTCATTTAGAAAAATCTCTTTCAAATCGGACCTTATGGTTTTGTAAAACATATTGAAAACATATCTAATCCAACAACGGAATTTAAATTAGATCCTTTTTCTAATCAAATTTATTATGGTAATACTTTGAACTCTTGAAAAATCCCATTCACTGGATTTCACCCTGAAGATAGAATATATCTATATCTATCTTCAGGGTGAAATCCGGTGAATGGGATTTTTCGTTGTTGGACCTGGATTTTGGAAAGTGTCTCTGCCTGTGTCTGTCGTTCATTTTGCTCATTTGCTTATTATGTCATTTCGTTCTCAACTGAAGACTTACTTTTCAATTGAACATCCGTCTCTTTCTCTCTCTCTGTCTGTCTGTCTTAGCGGACACATCTACTTGACATACTCTGTCCTGCTTAGTTCTTTGAGTATGCAATGGGTCGATGTCCTGCTACATTAAACACTGGCGCTATAGAAGTTTATCATTAATGATGATAATAATAGACTGGGTGTTCTATTTGGGATCTTCTCTTTGGGGTGTTTTTATTTGGGGTGTGCAGAACTGCAGGTATACCACCATGTCGCTGCTACTGTTTCCCTGTCCCTGTCTCTGTCTGTCTGTCTATCTGTCAGATAGACACCATGCAGTGCTTTGACAGTGCATGGTGGTCCTATCTGATGTGTCCTCCTTGAATAGCGGCCCCAAGAGACTGACCTGTCAATTGATTTGACCTCGGTTGACCTTGTGACAGTGACTGTCCAGGCGTTTCCTTACTAGACTGAGCCATTGTGTGCAAAACAACTTCAAGTCAAAGGTCATCAGCGACCGAGGAGATTCTCTCGACTCTCTCTGTCTCGGTCTGTTTCTGTCTGTCTCTCTCTCCCTCTCCCTCCGTTCCTCTGTCTGTCCGTCTGTTTGTCTGTCTGTCTGTATCTCTTTTGTTCCATTGTTTTGTTTTCGGTGATTTCAATGCCGTTAATTACCTATTGTTCTTTTACTAGTTCACCAGGCACTCATTATTCGTAAAACAGATTTAGCAGAGTTCTATTATAAGAGATATGGATCCCCAGAACACTTGAGCTATAGAAGAAGAGCAGTCACTTGATCAAGTGCCAACCCAAAGAGGCCGTCATGAGTATAAAGTGTGAGCACCTTCATTTCTTGGCCTCGGCGAGTGGCCAGTCCTCTCCCTCGCCGTCTCAACTTCCTACTGACAGTGTACAGTCAGCGTACTCATTACAGCTGAGTTGTCTCTTGCATGGGGGCGCAGGTGGAGCCAAAATCTAGAAGCAAATTGAAGCCGTGCATGCGGGGATTTGACTCTCCCCCTCCCGCCTCCCTCCCCCCCGACCTCTCTCGGTTGACCGTCCAGCACTAGTCTAACCAACAGACCATGATCACACACTCAGAGACTATACTTAAGCTATAGAAGCCATAGAATATTTACAAGAGCTGACTGAAAGAGGAAACGCTTATTTACGCGATTCTCAAAGTCGGATCCTTAAAACTGTCCCGCTTATTTATTAATTATCGAATAATAATATAATGGCCATCCCTTTGATGTGTCGTCGATTGTGGGTTCGCTTAGATCGCATGTCGAGACGATTTGGTCTGGACTGGTCCAGGAAGAGGTTCAGTCTCTCGCCTGTCTGGTTCCTGAGAAAAATTTGGCCAGAGGAACGGGGTGGGGTGGCGTGGGGTGTGGTGGGATGGCGATTAAATATTTGAAAAACGTGAGAGACGATTGTGATGTGTGTGACTGTAGCAATAATATTCTATGAGACGACTGTCAATGATATTGATGAATGGCGTTCCTTTCTTTCGGCTCACCTGACCCAGTTAGTAGAGCGGGTTGGTGAAAAAATTGCTCACTTAAAGACAGAAGCATGAAATTTGGTACACGGTAGCAACATACCATGAGGAAAATTTTTGGCTATAGGGCCATCGCAGATTTGCTCCCTGGCCTCAATGGCAGCCATTTTTCAAAATGGCCGACCGAAGTTGAGATTTTCCAATATCTCAGCTTCTAGTTCACTTAGAATCGTAATCCTGGTGTCTAAACATGCATACTTAGGGACAAGGATTCCAATAGAACCAATTGCACACACTTATCTACACGAGATTGTCAGCCATTTTCCAAAATGGCCGACCAAAAGAGATTTTTCAATATCTCAACGTCTAGTTCACTTAGAATCGTGATCCTGGTGTCTGAACATACATACTTAGGGGCAAGAATTCTAATAGAACTAATTCATCCCATATCACATCGACCCTGTGCACATGCTCTAGCTGTCTTGTGATGTAGAGCAAGAAGATATGGGAGGCATAATCTGAGAAGGTGGATGCAGTGCCAGGCTTGAGCATGTTGACTATGACTGCTCCATCCAGGATAACAGCATCAACACTAGGTACGCCCAGTGAAGGGCCTGGGTGGATATCTGGAATGGCGTCATCTGTTGAAGTGGGAACCAGCTCTTCTAGGCAGCTCACAATGTCTGACTTGGTTCCTAGCCGCAATTTGCCCATATTCGAGAGTGATGGTGGGAATGCTTGATTCTCGTGTGCAAAGAATTCGTCTAGGTCTCCTTCACGTGTCTGACAGGAGATGTACAGCCTGGAGAAAAGTGAACAGTCACTCTTCACATATGACAGCTGGTGCTTTGCTCTTGACTTGTCCCGTACAGGTGGACGGTTGAAGAGAGGCAAGTTGTTTCGTTTGATTAGGTCATTGACAGGTCGTGATTGGTTAACAAGACGTTCGTTGACAAATGTTTCGTGCTGCTTTGTCTGGTTTTCCCGATGCTGCGCATTGTGTTGATCACTGCGCGCAGGACCAGCCAGATCTCTGCTGTCCAGGACAAGTAGGACATTGCTGTCGTCAATGAATGGGCTTCCCATCTCCTCGATCACATTGCTGATCGAGAGCCTTTACCTGGTTGAAAAATGTTACCTGCGTGCTTTTTATCTGCTCATGATGTCGAAGATCTATTCCATTTTTGGTTTCTGAATCGATGCCTGGAACTCTTCGATGAGACGGGCCATCTCTGGTCCAGACACCATCCATCGTAGTACAGCTTGCGGGTTCTTTGTGAGGCTTACAGCACCGCCATCATCCTTCACACAGGCGTTGTTCTGCTCATGGGCTTGGTCTATGGCGATATTGGAGAATGCACGCCCTGTCTTCTTTTACGGTGAAGTTGCCACGCAGAAATTCTGCGTACACAGCAGGATGTCCATGTCGTGGGAAAAGTAAGGCGATACCAGTATACCTCTCCACGTCAGACGATAGTCGGGAGGGTACTCCGCCGTTGAGGGATCGCAGGTTGCGGAATATATATATATATATATTAATCACTTATATATAAAATAAGCACTCTAACAATATATGCATATAACTTCAAACTACAGACTTCTACTTAGCCCAGCTGCCACTGAGATATGCTCAAGCCTACAACATCTTTCCGCCACCGCCAGCACTTATTATAGTTGACTCGTCGTGAGCCTATCACAGTTGGTATTTGAGATTAGGGGATCGCCACGGTCCCCAAACGTGACGTCCATGGAGGCCAATCTTGTGTACATAAGTGTTTGCAATTGGTTCTAATGGAATCCTTGTCCCTAAGTATGTATGTTTAGACACCAGGATTACGATTCCAAGTGAATTAGAAGCTGAGATATTGGAAAATCTCAACTTCGGGCGGCCATTTTGAAAAATGGCTGCCATTGAGGCCAGGGAGCAAATCTGCGATGGCCCTATAGCCGAAATCTTTCCTCATGGTATGTTGCTACCGTGTACCAAATTTCATGCTTCTGTCTTTAAGTGAGCAATTCTTCCATATTTTGCACCAGGCCGCCCCACTAAGTTGGTCGTTGTTCTTTTCGATGCTACAGTCGCAGCCAACAGGTGTTTTTTCACCTCCATCTCACACCAAGCATTGTGTTCGTGTGTGTGTGCATGTGCGTGTGCGTGCGTGTGCGTGCGTGTAGCGACGGTTTAACGACGCAGTATCGTACAACAAAGATGAACGGCGTCTCCTCCCTCCTTTATCCTTTCTTTGGACTGGCACCAGCGGAGTATACGGGCAATTGGCCGAGTGTATTTTACGCTGTATACGGGTGCATTAATTATGTAGGGATGGTACGCTTTGTTTATTGCCACTGGTCTCGAAGACATGGCAAATGGTTTTCCTGTGGCACGACATTCAGTTGGTTAATTTTGCACATGGGTCTTTTGTCGGGTGGGCTTTTGTTTGGAAGGGGAGGGAGGGGAGGAGTGGAGCAGGTGATTCTGGCTTTCATGGGGCTTTGTGTGACGGTGTGTGCGTGCGTGCGTGTGTGTAGTCGTGGTTGGAGTCGTTAGGAGGAGGAGGAGGAGGAGGACGAGGAGGGGGTTGGTGCTGTTCCCACGGGAACATTTGTCGATCGGTGATGCGGGAGTCATCTCGTCTTTTCTCCTAAGTTCCTCTTTTACGACTCCACTGTGGAATCGATTCAGTGGAAGAAGTCCTTAGATCCTCTGCTCTGTATATTTTATACATCTGGAATTCTATTCTATTAGTTTTATCTTTGCAGTGTTATCTGTGTTGCCATCTTTCTCTCTGAGACGGTTACTGCTGCGTACTGGGACTTTGAGCATTGAGCAAGTCCTTCACTCACAGTTGCTCAGCGCCATCGATTGATGCTTAGTCTTTAGATTGTGGCGCTTAATAACAATCTTTTTGTCTCTTTTTCAGGTGTGTGCTGACCATAAAACCTATATTAATAATAACTATGATAATAATTATAATTGGGAGAGCGTGGGGGGTTCGATCCTCCTCCTCTGAGACAGTTTATGTTGAGGGTCCGTGAGCAAGTCCTTCACTCACAATTGCTCAGCGCCATCGAATAATGCCTGGTCATTAGATAGTGGTGCTTAATGAATGCATAATAATCGGATGGCTTGATGAGATTGCACTGACTGAAAGGCATCTCTGGGGTTCATTGCAGACGAGATTGTCTGTCATCGTGATAGACCAAACTGCCAGATCAACGGTTTATGACATCCAACCCCATCCAATATCTATAGGAATTCAGCCAAAATGAGTCGACAGTTTGGGCTTCATGAAACCCCCAAGTCTCTTCAGTCGAAAAAGCAATCAGTTTACGCTTTAACGACGAGCTGCACTGGCTTCCCAGTCACTTTTAGGACACTCTCGTCATTAAAGTGATAAAACATGAACTAATACTGTAAAAGGAATTGGGAGTAAAACTGTAAAAGGTTCCTGGAACTGATTAGAATTTCTTTTGGTCGCATCATAATCATAAACTCCACATTTCTAAAGTGCTACTCGAAAGCTGAACATAGAGCGCCAGTTTATTCACAAGGGTTGTCGAGAGATGTAAAGGGAAGATTGGAAACTGGTTGCTAAAGAGACCAGAGAGAGAGAGGAGGCAAGGTAATTCTGTTCATGAAGATCTAATGCTGCAGTGGCCTTCTGCTCATCCTCTGTCCTCCAATGGAAGAGAATTTCTGTGCGATCATTGATCATAGCAGGTCTTTGATCAGAAGGTTCGTTGATCAGAAGGAGCGATCATTTTTTTTATCAGAGCAGTTCTTTGAGCAGAAGGAGCTCTGCTAGTCTCCTCTGATAATAAGTTTCGTCCAACTATATTATGGTCCTGATATTTCGATGCGCAGTATATGTGTGCATTTGGCTTTGATTGTACGCACAGATACAGACAAACAGAACCTCACAGGCAAACAAACAGACAGACATAGACAGACAGACAGACAGACTAGATGAGTCCTGCAGTTGAGACAGAATGGCTCCAACGGTTTGACAACAGTTATGATGATCAGGGAAGAAATTCTGTTTTCAATTCTTTCACACGTGAGAAACATCTAAGTATATAGGAATTACAGACAGAAATATCTGACCATAATAATCTGCGCCGTCCGTCTTCTAAAACGTCTTCCTATGATCCCCTTGTAGCCTTGTAATAGTCAATTGAGTGTTCAGGGACATCTCGAGTGTGTCTTCCCGTTCACCCTATATTATTTATCAGATGTTGTTACGTAATCAGAGCGGAAATCGTCCATTGACCAAATGTTGTGTTTGTACAACCCAAGATCTATAGTTGATCAGGAAGTTTACAAAAGGGATGGACGGATTTTGTTGCCCTGAAGTCTGTTTGTGTTAGCCACTCCCAAGGCATATATTCTGGGATGAGGAGACCTCCGTTGAATTGCTCTTGATGCGCTCATTAAATAGACATTGGTGATGACCGTTGATGTCAGTGACTGATGACATTGATGGTGACGGAAGACGAAGGGAAGATCAATCTCATCTAATGACTTCTGTAGCTCTGTTATCGTAATGTACGTTTGATGTAGATCGTATAGTTGTGTATGTTTGGTGGGGGGGAATCTGTGAAGAACCTTTGCAGCCCAAGTCGAAAGCAGAAGAGAATTTCTGCAGGGGTAATGATGACAAAATTGTTCAACGAAGACTCTGATGGTTTGGACATGTATACGCTACACTGCCAGCTGACAGAATCCCAATCAGTGCACTACTTGCAAGATTTGAGGGAAAAAGAAACAAACAGGGGCCAGCCTTATCCCAAAATGGCGCCCCAGGCAAAGCATACATTGGCACCCTCTGATTCCCACTCCACGGTCCACCCCAAGTCGCTACCCAATGAGGCACGTTTCAGAAACCAGCAAGAACATTCATACACTCAACTGAGTTATTTATTATTAGGCCTCGTATGATTTTTCATTAGTATACTGTCAACCCTGGATAATTAGAATCTTGGGGAAATGGCAAAAAGTAAAAAAACTTTGAATTACCGAGAAACAAGGAAAATTTATTACAAAGAATTATTTGTTGAAGCAATCAGAAATTTGTTCGCTTGTAGTTTTTTTGCTTTGGGTTTCAGTTTATCAAAAACTGATAGGAGTCTGTTTTTTCTATGCGAATAATCATTGTAATTAAAAAAAATGTATAAAAAGGGAAAACATAAAACTGTTAAAACACTTAGGTCTACTGGCACCCCTAGATTTCTGCGCCCCTGGCTAGTGCCTGATTTGCCTCTGCCTAAGGCCGGCACTGGAGACAAAGGCAGACCGAGACTACGCTGGATGGACAATATAAATGAGGACTTATAACATCACTTGGTATAAGACTAAGGGAGCAATGAACATGGCAAATAACGAGGACAATGGAGATCATTTATTCGTAACCATCGCCGCCAAAGGACTGGCGTCAGGAACTATATGATGAAGATGAATGAAAGAGTATGCATTAGAGCACCGATATCGCTTTTTGCCGATTATGCCGATTGCGCAAATTATTAAATTGCCGATACCGATACCGCGTAAAGCCGATTATTAAACTGCCAATACCCATTATGAGACCGAATCATTATTTGTCTAGTCAAAATTTTCGGTTCCGAAACATAAACCAGTAATCTATCGTACCCTGTATGGACGTTTAAATTAAGTTGGGAAGTTGTTAACGCGTTTTAATGCATAAATAATAAAGGGCGCGATAGATGAAAATCGATCAAAAATCTTGGAATATGCTGTAAAATTATTAAATTATAACACAATTTTGACATCGGCACCGATGATTATTTCTGCCGATACCCGATTATGCCGATTGTTCTAATAATCGGCCCGATTACGCGTATGGCCGTTTAATCGGTACAGCTCTGTATGCTTGTATGTATGTATGTATTTGGCTGTATGTAGGAATCTGACAGAGAGTGCCTAACACGGAATCTAATAGGTCTAAACAGCTGTATCTTAAGATGGCATGAAATGTGTCTATTATTATATTATTATATTCGTTTATTGACACACACAAAACAGCTGACACACCGCAACTGATTACAGCTAGTTCAAAAGAATAATAAAGATATATAATCAAAGTATAAAACTAATATTAACAGGAAGGTTCAAACGATGGAATTTAGTGTTAAATGGTACAACAAAGACTCTCAGATTATTGCATATATAAAGGGTGTCAAGGCCCCATTAATATTGGTAGTTAGTAGGTGGAAAAAGCTGTTTCAGGAATGTGTGCTGTCTGTGTTGAAATAGTGCATATGTGTAATGATAGACTGTTCCAGGAGGATGATGACATCATTGTGCTCTTTGTTTGCTTTACTCTGATTGTTATGTGTTGTTTTGTTTACAACAGGACGGATTCGTTGAGTTCTACGAAGGTCGACCGGAGCGAAGAGAGGAGTCGCCATGGCCTTCGCTTTCCACGCTCTGCGGATGTGCAATTGGCGCCATCGGAGTCATCACGCTTGGCGCCTTCTTTTCACAGAAGTCGTAACCGCTGCTGTCGTCGTCGTTGTTGCAGAAACTGCGATATTTATGTCGCCGCCTTCATCAAAGCTTTAATGCATTTTCTCGTTTTCGTCATATGTCGTCTGTGTTCCATGCGGTTGTGTTTTGTTGGGACCAAAGCAGAGAAAATGGCACAAGTCCATCATATCACGTTTGGCAGCTGATCGGTTGGTCGGTTGAAGGAGGACCGGCTGAGGAGATTGGATGATCCGGATCGGGAAGACTCACTTTGGAGGGAGTGGATCGCTTCCGGGCAATTGCTTATCAAGTTGCCATCTCTTGTTTTGTAAAAAGTTGAATCAGTGTTGCTCTGATGGACGACTTGCTTGGCTGGAAAAATGAGAACTAAACCGGTTTTGATGAAGTGGCTGGATATGTGGAATGAAGAGCCCTGTAGCGATTGGAAGAAATCTGAGAGAGCAGCCCTTTGGAAGTGGAGAAGCAACAGTTTGACTCTTCCAAAGATGACGGATGCTGAAAACTGATCCTGGAGAATATCTACTGCGTCAGAGATGTCAATGAAAAACTGTTCTTCCATGAAAAAAATAAATGATATTTGTAGACAGAGGAGAATCGGAGGAGGATGAAGGAGGAAGTGATCGAGAAAGAAATAGTTAGGCTGAACATCAAAAATGACAACAGTCAGAGCAGGTTTTTATTTAACTCTGCACTGAACGAATATTTGATGATGCATGTATTTGGTTATATGAGAATGGTCCAGTTTATCTGTGGTCGTTGTTTGCGGTGGTGATATAAACGACAGACAAAGTTATCTCCACAGCACGTTTCACTTTATTTTGGGCCATCATCGTGACGTTCTTCCGTTTCTGCAATTTGCTCGTTATTCATTCAGTTAATGACTCGCCAAACGTCGGTCGGTCACGGTGGATGAGAGCGATCGGAAGAAGCGGAGGAAATTACCGGAAGCAGAAAACGAATTTGCTGGGCAACCTGTAGGAAGAAATTTATCCAATTAGATTGGCGAATGACGTAAATGTTGTTTGCACACTTGTCATTTCGAGAGAATGTCGTATCATGTAACGTGGGTCTGTTTCTCGTTGTTTTTGTCACCACAGCTAAATCCAGGATCCAGTTCATGTGTGAAAGTATGGCGGGTTTTACTAATTGCTTCTCCTAGTTTGTAATGTAAGTTGGGGAATTGAAGAGCTCTAGCATTTTCGTATATATGTATATCTCCTTCAAGAGCGATTTCAGCGTAAGGCAAGACTAAAGTATGAAATTTGTACCAGATCTATTTTGAATCGAAATCCGTCAATCTGATCAAGTGTTGACAATATGACTGCTCCTCCAGTTACCCGTCGTTAGCTTTGTAAACCGTCTTGAGAGCCAAACTAATATTTACCATAAAACGAAGCAGCATATTTTCCTCACTTCTGGGAATTTCCATGCGGCTCCACCATTACCTAACACCGTCCACCTTTGTTGTCGGCCTGAACTTTGAACTGTGACCTAGAACTGAACCTCTAATACCTATCGTGACAGTTTTATGTTTGATTGATCACCTGTGAATATCAGGTTCCATCCACTTGGAGTTCTTGGCACTGAAGAAATTGTGGAGTGTACGGTTACAATGTTTCTTTCATGTGAGACATTCCTCCTCAAACAGTTTCTGGGTTATTCCAGAGCTTCATTTCTATATTCATTTCATGATTAATTTCGGCCAAACGTTAGCGGTGATTGAAAGTGATTGGTAGGTCATGGTGGATCTAGTCTTTGTTGGTACATGTACCATATGGAGTGAAGATGGTCCCTGAATCATGAAATGGAGGGATTGGTGGAGTTGGCTAATTGTCGGACAATAATCAGGAACAACTTCTAATTATCGTGATCTCTTCATCACTTCTAATGACCGTTTAATAACATAGCTTGAACGTTGCGTCATATTCGTCAGTCTGAGGAAGTCGAGATTAAGTTCAATGATGCTATCAGCAGTAAATCTGAAAAGTATTTCCTGATGACTCAAAGATAAATTTAGACTGTGTCAAAAAAGCAGGATTTTTTGTGTACATTTGGCAATAACCTTCGCATCTGTCCTTCCTGCTTTGACTGCGTGTAGTCTCGGATTTTTCTCTTCTGTCGATTTGTCACACTGGAATTTGTTCCACAGTTTTTCCAACGTTTTGTAATTTGATTTGTCATGTTGTAATTTTTCAACATTGTTTTACCAATTGCTGCTGTGAAATCATGTGTGCTGGCAAAGTATTTTGATGAAGCACTAATCAAGTTTATCTGACTGAATCTGGATTTAAACCGATGGATTTAGTCACTTACTTACTTACGTGTATGTCAGTTTTGTAGCTCCTTTTTGGATGACTTGGTTGATTGTAATGTAATGAAATGTTAGTTTAGCACCGTCATAATAACATTTGGTTCTCCTCGGGTGCGGCCTTTGCTGCATTTGGAGAGGAGGTATTGTTTTAAAGGCATTGTTCTAATTTACACTCCGTTTCCACAGCCTTTTGTATTCGTTTTCATTGTGATTTCTTGAAATTTCTTTGTTCTAATAAGTTTTCACTGTTTTATTGTGGGTTTATTTGTGTTTAGACATAAAAAATTGTTTAACAATTGTTCATACTAGAATCTTCAACCATGTGTAAAAGCACCTCCCAAAGATTTGGTTGGAAATGGCAGCTTATTGTGCGTAGTTTCCACGCTCTGCCGACCATGTCGCTTCTCACAACATCAAATGCATCACAGTTTCATCGGCAAATTCTCTTCCCAGGTGTTTATGACACCATAACTTCTGGATATCTTGACTTCTGATTCCATAGTAACAACGTCGTCGGCATAGAAACAAGTTGTTACAGACATGTAAATGATGTTACGCTGAGTGTAAACTGTAGTTTGAAAGCGCCGCAAGGGAGGGGGAGGGTGAGGGTTAGGAGGAGGAGGAGAATGTGGTGGGTGCATTGAATCGTAGCGAGATATGCGAGGTATGTCATCATGGTTAGTGCACAACATCCCACGGTCTAGTAATCCATCCGACCAGCGGCATATCAATGAACGCTGTATATTATGTAGACAGATGCAGCGGGAGGCACACATACGAGCACAGGGAGGCCTAGGCATACTACGCCACGACGCCCACATGTGCATGCTAATAGGCTTATCATAATATAGGGTACCTGTTAAGAAAAACTCGTTTTATCTCAACAGCCGATTGTAGAATTGATTTCAACGCATTCTTTCTCTCACCCAATGGCAGCTGTGTCGCTCTACACGTTTTGTATACGTGTACGCGTGTGTGTAGGTGCGTGTTTAGAGGTGTGTCTGTGTTTGGGTTTAGGTGTGTCTGCATGTGTAGGTGTGGGCGTGCATGCTAGCTAATTATAATACGGTGGAGCTGTGGTTGTGTACGTGTGTAACCATTGTCTATGCTAATGTCGCTTTGCATATTATGTAGATTTGGTGCGTGTGGGGGGAGGCAGGTGTATGTGTTGTTCGCTCCTATTGTAGGCAGAATCGGGATCTGGAGAGATTCGTTTGGTGCCAGCTGGAGGAAGATGAAGCCTCCGCTGCTGCTGCTGCTCCTGTAGGTGCTATTGTGGTTCCTCCTCCTCCTCTTGAGGGGATGCTTTTCTTCTTGGTGGGTGTACGGTGGCTTTTGATGATGAGAGCAGCGGTGTTTGTGACGCTAAAGCTCTTTGCCAATTCACTGTATAATAGCCGATTCAGACAGACAGGCAGACACAGAGAGAGAGACACGCGGATGAATTAAGGATTTGTTCCTGGGCGAATGAAACCTTTTCTCTGCTTAATAAAAGAAGGAACGTCGAATGAGGGAAGGAAGAGAGGAAGGAGAGAGAGAGAGGCCGGTGCTTTTCTTTAGTCTCGAATTGAGGTCAACTGCTGAACGAGATAAGACGACGACGACGACGACGTATGCCAGCAGACGCAAATCATTTCTTTAGCGCCTTTTCAATTGGTTCCTCTTCGGTCGTTGATTGGATAAATAGATGGATGGCAGCAGCAGCAGGATGAATGAATGGGTGACAGACTCTTCTCTGTGTCTCTCTGAGACCGACTTTTGTTGGGCTTTGCGGATGAAGAAATTCAAGTACATTCGTAGCCTAGCTAGTCTAGCTTTTCGTAGAATTCGTTCGAACTTACTGGCCGTTTTCTCTTATTGGCCGTTTTCTCGTATAGGCCGATTTGTCTGGAATGATCTGCTATGGGTCATTTAGGCAGAGAACGGTGGTGGTATTTGTAGTTGCTGAAAATCCACGACTCCTCTACGAAATCTCCATTTCATATGAAGATCTATGCATTGACGTAGGCAGTGGCAAGTCTGGCTGGCTGTATGTATCTCTGTCTGTGTGCCTGTGGCTGTCTGTCTGTGTGACTCTAGTTATCCCTTGGCATAATTATGGTGTCTTTGCTGAAGCCTAACCTTCTGACCCGGCTACGTTAAGTAGGCCAGTCAACAAGGATACATCGTGGGATGGTCGGCTGCATGACGTCAGTGGCTTAAATCCATTCATTTCTAGATGGCGCTAGTTGCTTCGGCGAACTAAACAACAGGATGTCTCTGCGTAATATAATGACTCAATCGCATCATCCGGGTGAACTTTGACTCTTGTTGACCCAAATCCTGATTTCATTCAGTGTTATTTTCATTCGCAAAAGATTACAAAGGTTGTTGGGCGGAGCTTGTCGTGGTTTTTATTTGGCGTGGCCAGAGCAAGCTCCGCCCGTGTGTGTTGATTGACAGCTACCTCCATGCGTGTTTGTATTTTTTTAAAGAAAGTAATAATAGAAAACTAATAATAAATATTCCTGGTGATGTTTTAACGTGTTTGACGTCTAAGTGTCTCTCAGTCTTTGCCCTTCTCCCTCTCTCTCTGTGTATCTGTCCCTCTGTGTCTGTCTGTATCTCTCTGCCTTTCTCTGTCTATCTCCACCCATCTGTCTGTATCTGTCTGTCTGTCTCTGTCTGTCTGTGTCTGTCTTTCTGTGTATCTTGTTTCGCTTTTGTGAATAGTTTCATTCGGATCCTTGTGATGATTATGACGATGATTTTAGTTTCTACGCAGTCATCGATTATTAAACGTTGGAAAACGCGATTTGTGTTCTGTTGTCATTTTAGCACAAAGTCGATAAATTCTCTTTGGTTAAGGCAGGGTGGTAATTGAAAGGAAAGGTAGGCCTAGGCTATATGTAAGGTAAGGTAACTGCTTCGTTATGCTAGCAAAGAGCGCCTCTTTTAGAGGTGTACGAAAGGCGCTATAGAAATGTCCATTGTATGACATTAGGCAGAAGGAATCTAGAGGAATGGTTACTATCACATTAGGCTCAAGGAATCTAGAGGAATGGCTACTCGTGAAACTAACTGTAGGCTATAGGGCTATAGGCCTACCTGTTTCACACTTATCCACAGAGGTCGACCCACTTCAAATTTTGTTTCTGATATTAAATATGATTTTAAATAGCCAGCGGAAAATTTTACTTCGCAAACATGATCGTAGATTTACGTTCATAAATATAATTATCTGAATGCGTTTGTTATGTAAACAAGATACGACATTTTCTTACCCCTCCCCATATCGCCCCGAAACCTAGTCACACGATGTTGTATAAACTTTAGAGTTTCCAGTCCTGTGTATACTAGGTCATTGGATTGAGCTCAAGGATAGGCCCACGGTGTATAAGCCCAGAGGAATGAAAACTCGTGAAAATAGGCTAATTATATATATATATATATATATATATATATATATATATATATATATATATTATTTATATATATGCGGTATGCTTCCTTACCCACAGATGTCGTCCCACTTCAACTTTTACGCCTGTTATTAAAGTTAATGTTTTACTCTGCAAATATAATTATTCGTCGATTTCTCTTCAAAATATAACTGTAATTGTAATAACGGTAAAGCGCCTCTCGCAGTACGACCTAGTCAGAGGCGCTCCCAGTGCTAAAAGCCCACGAGAAAAGAAGTCTTAAGAGCGCGGGCAGAGACGAAAGTACCACCAGTTAAGACCATAGAGCGAGTCACAGAGAGGGAGATCGTTCCAGAGCAAAGGACCAACAGACGCATAATCGCGGTATTGGGCAGTAGTAGTCCGAGTCCGAGGCACCAAGAGGTCATGTCGGTCTAACGAACGGAGAGGTCGACCAGAGGCAGCCGAAAGAGGACGACGGATAAGATCACAAAGACGATGTGGAGCCTGACCCAAAAAATGCATTTGTTCTGCGAACAAGACGCCATATACTTCCTGTCCGCCAGATGGCTGCGATCCAGTAGCAGTCTATAGTGTTAAAGGACATCTTAAGGCTGACGTCGTCTTCCTCCTTTCTCCAGCTAGGGACTGGCACTATTGGAACGTAGCCTACTAGTTACTGGCTGAGTTTAGAACCGCAGTCCAACTACTCTCATGACATTGAATAAGGACTTTGCAGTCCCTGTGTATGAGTGTTCCTTGGAGTAGGCCTACTCGAAATAACATACTTATTAATAAGAACTTAGTCTTATTAAATATAGGCTATGTAGCGTAGTCTACACTACACCTCCGTCAACTGTTAAGAAGAAATGGTTATTATTGTGCTTGCCGGATTAACAACGGAATCTCAACATAAAACCTACAGGATGTGTGTCGGTGATATTTTACACTACACAATTAATTAATCACTTATCAATTAATAAGCCAATTAATGAGTTTTAGTGTAAAATTTAATTAACTGACAGTTTTATTTACATCGTCGCGCATTAAGTTAGTCAACGCGCGCCATCTGTCAATGGATCGTTTTTATAGCGCTATCATAACTAGTTGCATCTGTGGACGGTGACATTCCTTCGGCAGCTCTCGCATTTGACCTCACAACACCAGAAGAACTTGCACCTACAGTTGGTGACGACCTTGACCCGTACTGTCCTATACCCTCGGCCACAGCACAGGATATCACACCCACCGACGCCAATGTTCTCCCGGTCGCAGATTCTGCCTTTCGTCCCTAAGACACCCTCAGCGGGGTTCTGTCGACAGTAGTTGGGCGAGTGCTGTGAGAAGACGATGTCCTCTGATTCGGGGTCTTTGAAGCTTTGTCCGGCCGCGGGGGTCATCAGTGACCCGTCGGGGTTGCCGACCGTCACCTGGATGGCTCCGTCGTATCGCTCCTTCAGTCGTTGGCCGACGTCTTGGAAGGGAGGCATTCGAAGCCAACACGTCTGAAGACCGCAGGACCCAGACAGACCGTGACACTTACACGAACGACGCATGTAGTTCCTCGTCGACTGAAAAGACGCCAATAACAAACAATCAGTTACGACCAATCACCGACCAATCACCGATCAATCACCGATCAATCAGTGTTTCCTTTAGAGTACAAAAGAGGGCGTATGCGGGGAAAGTTATGCTGCTCTGAACTAGAATTTTGAACGTAGCTCATTTCTAACGGCGATCACACCGGGCATTTATCTTGATAATCAAGTTTGTGATTGTGTAGTCTGTTATGACATATTATCATATATATGACATAACAGATTACACAATTACAAACTTGATTATCAAGTTAACAATATTATTTTAAGACTGCATTTTCAATAAGTTCCCACGAAAGTTCGCATACGACAAGAAACAATATTACTAATACATTAACGTAAACTGTAATAAGGTAAGTCATTAAATCGACCGACCAATCCACATAACGACGAAATAATATCTCATTAGCTTTATAGTGCTTGGCGCGTATACGCCCGACGATAAACAAATAGACGTACGCAACTCACCATTGGAATTGGAATTTAGCCTCGCCATTGGAATTTAGCCTCGCCCGAAAAATTGGGTGTTTTAGATAGATTTTGAGGTCGTAAAACGACGATTTGGGCGTTAACGGAAACACTGCAAATCAGACCAGGTTAAGACCAATCAAGACAGTGTAAGGCCATTTTAAACCCAATACCCATTTAAGACTAAGACCAATTTAAGACCAATCTAAGACCAGGACCAATTTAAGTCCAAGTTAAGACCAGTATTTAAGATCCTGACCAATTTAGGACCAATTTTAAGACCAGGACCAATTAAAGACCAAGAGCAATATAAGGCCAATTTAACACCAATTAAAGACCAGCGAAACCGATAGAGAACAAGGCAAACCGAAAGAGTACAAGCCAAGTAGACGCTAGAGTACAAGCCAAACCGATAGAGTGCACGCCAAACCGATACCGATAGAGTACAAGTCAAACCGATAGACTACAAGCGAAACCAGAGTACAACGAGATAGAGTACAAGCCAAACCGATAGAGTACAAAACAAACCGAGAGTAGAGTACAATAGAAGTACAAACCAAACCGATAGAGCACAAGCCAAACCGATAGAGTACAAGCCAAACCGATAGAGTACAAGTCAAACCGATAGAGTACAAGCCAAACCGATAGAGTACAAAACCAAACCGATAGAGTACCAAACCGATAGACTACAAGCCAAACCAAACCGATAGAGTACAAGCCAAACCGATAGAGTACATAGAGTACAAAACCGATAGAGTACAAACCAAACCGATAGAGTACAGGCCAAACCGATAGAGTGCAAACCAAACCGATTGAGTACAGGCCAAACCGATAGACTACAAGCCAAGCCAATAGAGTAGAGAACAAGCGAAACCGAGAGAGTTAAGACCAATATTTAGGACCAAGACCAATTCAAGGTCAAATTAAGACCAGGACCAATTATTTAAGACCGATTTGATCCTAATCGCCAAATCAAATCTCTTTCCACGTGAGCTAATCACCCTCTAATCCTAATCCTAATATATATATATACTATACTTACGAGTCTTCCTGCTTCATTGTTGTGTCGATGTATCATCATCCGGAAGTCGTTGGCCGACTTCCTTGACCTCTGCTTGACCTCATCGCTGAAGTCCTTGGCCTTGGCGTAGGCGAAGGACACGTCGTCGTTGCATCCGCTCCAGACCCACTGTCCGTCGTCGGGGACAGTGTCCTCCGTCGCTTGGCCTCCGCAGGCGCAGGCCAACAGACGAGCGGCGGAACAGGCCTCAGCGATCGACTGAAGAATGGCGGCGGAAATGATCGATCCGGAAGATGCCAGACTCACGGGTGGCTGCAGATGAACAATTACAATCGTTATCATCTTACGACATCATCATCATCGTCATCGGGGAGGGGTTTAGGGTAATGGTAGCACTCTGGCACGAGGAGCGCACGGACGCGGGATCGCGTCCTGCTACCCTCCCAAAGGTCGACTCAGCCTTTCATTCGGCAGTAGGACGTGATGGGCGCCTTGCATGGCTGCCAGACAGTTAAATTCGACTCCTGTAATAACATGCGATCATCCGTTAATTTCTTTATACACAAATTATTTTTGACTTTGTATGTAAAGCGCTGAGCGTTTGCTTGCGTTTAATAAAGAACATTCTAACTTACTTACTTACTATGAATTGTAATCATCCTGCGTTGTGTCTCATCCTGCGTTGTGTCAGTTTAAAATTAAAACGAAGATTATTATTATTATCATCATCATCACAATCAATGATCCGTAACAACGAAGATGGTGACGTCATCATCATAATTCAGAGACATTCTTTGTGACTATCGCCTTTGACAGATTCTGACAACGCGCTTTAGAATAATTATAAACACACACACGCACACCCACACACATATTCACACACATGCATATGTATAAGTATTTGCATATGCATAATTTTATGGTGCTGCGCCTGCTTATCTGCAGGAGCTCTGCCGCCCTATTTCTGCCAATAGTGACCGCTGACCCCTGCGCTTTTCAGTCCGCGGTGATCTGATTGTCCCATTTGCACGCACTTCTATAATGCATTGTGCAACATCGGCCTTCTTGGTCGTGGGACCGAGTATCTGGAGTGGGCTTCCTCTAGATCTCCGTGTCCTACCTAGGAACTTTTCACCTGCATTTTATACCTCTTTGAATAGCGGCGTCGCCACGTTTTAAAAAGTATAGTACCGCAAAATGGGAAGTTACGGGGGACAGAAGTCCCAAGAAGCTGACGCTTTTTGCATATATTGACAGTGTTTCGTGCCATTTTTAGAAATCTAAAATACACGTTTAAACGGATTAAAAGCATTTCTAGCTTTTATCAGAAAGAAAGTGGTACGGCAAAATATGTTGTTGCAGTACCACCTTAAAAAGTGGTACGGCTTTTAAGTATAGGCGGCGCCGCCACTGTCTCTGAAAGCTACTCTTTTCAGCCGTGCACATACCAAACCGATAGAGTACAAACCAAACTGATAGCTGAGCAAACCAAACCAAATGGTTGGCGTCTGGAGCCACGATCTAACAGCAGATAACTTGACATAAATCCATATCAAGTTCCTTTTGATTGACTGACTGATTGACTGACTGATTGATTGATTGATTGATTGATGTATATATATATATATATATATTAGGGTGTCTCTTAAAAATGAAAGTTAAAATGTTTAATTTCTCACCCCTTTAAGTTGTTAGGTTCATGGAAAAACAATTTTACAAAAAATTTGGTGGAAATCAGATAACATTTAGAGGTGGCCCTTTGACGTCAAAGTTTTAGTAATGTAGGCCATTGTTTATTACTATGCTCCATAGTTCAAATCATTAAGAGAGGGACAGATTGTCCTATCAATTTGCCAATTTCAATCTATAGAAAGAGCGAAGCAGGCTACCACTTCATCATCATCATCATCATCATCATCATCATCATCATCATCATCATCATCATCATCATCATCTAGTACAGCAGAAGAGAAGGAAGATTGCCATCCTTGTGCTTTCGGCGATGGCCCATCCCCCAAAGAGAGAACGGTTAAACATTATGTGTAGCACTCGACAGAACCAGCGTCTCATCCAGAAGTGATAGTTGTCAGTGAAGTTGCATCTAGCTTTTGGCAGAACGTTACTGATTTGAATATTAGCAGGATTCATACTCCATGACCTAACTTCATTCCACCAAGTCGAACAAGCTAAAATCAGAGTTCACTGTAACTGTACATTTGACAGTTGACAACACATTGGGATGGGAAGCTAATGGAAGATCTAACTTCCACAGAGCATATCAATCGTCTTCCAATTCTTATATCAGGTGTTGGAGTGAAGCAGCTACTCGGTGTTCCGATACTTCGATCCGGAACTGTATACCGAGGCCCAAGCCACTGACGTCATCGTGTCTTTGGAGGAATGGGGCATTATGGATCGTGTTGCGGGGTTGTGCTTTGACACAAATACTGTCTTGCCAAAGGCTGACAACGATGGTGGCATTTCTGGTGCTTGCACGATTATAGAGCAGAGGCTTGGAAGAGATTTGCTCTTCTTGGCATGTCACCATCATATGGCAGAGCCAGTGGTTTGGGCGACATTCGAAGGGACAAGTGGTGATCTGCTGGCCCTGAAGTTCTTCTATATAAGCGATGTTGGAGAGGCATGACGTTTTCATTTGCAGGTGTCAGGCACCATGCATTGTGCCAGATGGATGACCAAGGTTATACATGCGATTAAAATCTGGGTCTTTCGTGACCAGTTCCAAATGACTGCTTCAGAGAAGAGAGGAATTCGTGATCGGGCAACTTTTGCAGTTATCATCCACCTCAAGACCTGGATTACTGCCCCAATCGGAGTTGAAGCACCTCTGAAAGACTTCCGACTTTATGATTGAACTCCTAAAATACCCACATGAAGCCATTTTCAGCACAACAAGCAAAACGCTTGGACTTCATGATTTTCATCTATGGTACTTTTCTGAGGAGCTGGTCGGACTGGCTCTTTTTGATTCGAGAGTGTCTGTGGAGATGAAGAGACTGATGTTAGCCACCATGGACTATCCAGCCCCGAATGACCCAGTGACATCCACCAAAGTGACCAAAAGTTAAATCTGCTGCATTATGGGCACCGGGGCCTGGAGTAGTTCTGCGCGATAAACACTCTTCTATAAGCTTAGTTGCCTTCCTCAGACTTTCCTTGCCATGGATTCGTCTGAATGCGATGAAGAGGAAACATTCCGGGGGAAATTGCGCATCATCAATGACAGGGTTAAGTGAGGCGTGGCCCTCATTAAGAAGTTGACTGCCAGGGAGGAGCAACTAGAATTCCTCCTTCAAGTTGTCTCCGACCATCGACGTAAATTTCTGGACTGCAGCGAAAAGACTGTTATGGCAACATATTCCGGGAAATTAGTAATTAATTTTAACACACGTAATTATGTGGGGTATATATATACCACATATATATATATATAGACCCTATATATACAGGTAGATAGTAGATAATTTGCTAGATAAGCAATACAAATTATTAGTACTACAACTGGCGATTAATTATCATGTAGCATTATATACTTACTTCCCATTGTACCAAGTATCATTAATTTTCTAAACTTCACCGCTCTAGGGCCACCTCTAAATATTATCCGATTTTAATTAAATTTTTTATAAAATTTTATTTCTATGAACCTAACAACTTGGAGGGGTGAGAGCGAGATAAATAGAAAAACTAATTTTTTACTATATGCTAAGAGACACCCTAATATATATATATATATCTGTATATATACCGGACGTCATGAGTTTTCCGAATGCTCCTTTCTCCGTGGAACAGTTCCATCGACTGAAGCGGAACCGTTCCTGGCATTCGTCGACAGCCATCGTCAGACCGGAAGCGATGACCTTCACGATTTCCGGTTCCTTTTGGCACAGCTTATGCTGCTGTTGCTGCTGCTGCTGCTGTTGCTGGTGCTGCTGGGATCGGGCCTCTGCAGAAGCCCTCGCCCGGCGGCAGATGATGTTAGCATCGTAGGGATACTGGTTCCACGCTGCAGCTCTGCAATTTATGACAACGGCGCTACATCAATGACAGGTCACGTGACAGCAGGCGTTGCATGACTATAACTCAGAAGTACAATTCTAGGAAAAAGAAGGAAGAGGAGAAGGAGGAAGGAGGCAGAGGAAGTAGGAGAAGGAAGAGGAGGAGTAAGAGGAGGAGGAGGAGGAGTAAGAGGAGGGAGAAGGAGGAGGAGGAGGAGAAGGAGGAAGGAGGCAGAGGAAGTAGGAGAAGGAGAAGGAGGAGTAAGAGGAAAAGAAGGAGGAGGGAAAGGAGGCGGAAGGCGGAAAAGGAAGAGGAAGAGGAAGAGGAAGAGAACAGGCGGAGGAGGAGGAAGAAGAAGAGCAATCCCGCATGCTAGCCCTGGGACAGCCCTGCAGGGTATGAAGCGTAAGCGGCTTCATTTTCTTAGCCTTTGCATATGAGGTCGGGTGACCAGTCCTCTCTCTCGCCGTCCCATCTTCCCACCGACAGTGTACAGTCAATGTACTCATGATAGCTGAGTTGGGGGGCGAAGGTGGAGCAGAAATCTCGACACAGATTCCATCCATGGCGGAGATTAGAACGAGAGTTTAGATGAATGCCTTTCTGCTTGGACCTCACTCAAGAGCAAGTGGCCTTGATAGGAATCTGACAGAGAGGGGGCCCTGATAAACTATATATGGCAACAGGACCCTGAGGGTAATCGATTTGGGTAACCTGCGTTGTAGGAGAAATTTGAAGTTATGACTCGGTAGAGATGTAGCGTTGTTGAATCGATCTTTAGAAAGGGTTAATTCGTGTGGATCGTTTATGTCAACCGCGGTTGATG